>PVJL010002966.1:0-174233 GCA_004026885.1 Lyroderma lyra
GGGAACTTGGAGTAGGCAGAGGAGAATTGGCATTTCACTCAGTCACTCAACCCAATGAGGCGGTGGAGGAGGCCGGGCACCGCCTCCATCTTGGCCAATGAGTGTTAGTAGAGCCGCCTGTCATGGGTGAGGGAACAGGGCTATGCCAAGATGAGTCCGTCGCCATGTTGGTCCTCCTCAGGGGACGTCTTTACAGTGACTGGGTAGTACGCTTCAGCGGAGACCTCCAGCTCAACAAGTATCAGGGCCAAGAAACTCAGCGCGCAGTTCTCTCTCGCCACCAGGGCTCGTTTGAGTCTTCATTTAACGTCCCTTAAAAGTATCTCAAGTTTTACTCCTCTCAGGCTGGGCGTACAGGCAGACGGATCCTTCTGAACGTGGGTGTTAACCCTGGGGGTTGCAAACGCAGTGAGATCAGGCGTGGGCGCTGACACCATCAGTCGGTACTGAGCTGACCAATCTGCAAGGTCTTTGTGAGACTCCAGCAAACGCCATTTTATTAAATTTCCTCAAAAGTACTGACCCTTTAACTTACGCGGGTTAACTTTTCAAGAGCTTGTCTTGGAGGCGAAAGGGCACTGTAGAACCTGGAATCAAGGTCATATAAGCCACTTACTGCCCTTAATTGTAAATACCTTCTAAGCATAAAACAAGATAGTAAGAATTACTTTTTTCTGGCCTCCCAATCCTGCCTTTCTTTTATACTTTTGGTGGAGGCAGCCTAGTTGATCATTATCTACAATTTCAGCATTTCGTGATAGGTTGTCACATTTTAAAGCCTGGATTCCCCTAAAACAGATCTCTGCCGTTTTGGACAGGGGCCTGAAGAAAGTGAAGTGATTGTTGAATGTTAGGTGCCAAGATCAGTTAGGTGTTTTGCCTTCCTTATGTCGTCCTCATAAGATATTAATAAATATTAGAGATATTATGTATTTCATAAGTGAAGAAATTAAGACTGGGAAGTAACTTGGCCAAGGTCAGAAAGCTAGTAAATTGTAGTTTCAGATTCGAACCCAGAATAGTCCCACAAAAAGTCTTCTATACATTTTTTAGAGAATAAAGCAATGCCTTGTATAACCATTTGTAAAAATGGGCTTAATAAAAAAAATATTTTTTCTGCTTCCTTCCCTATTCCATTTTTTCAAAAGTGCTTTTTTATTGTTATCTTCTAGCTCCTGAAAAAAATCATGCCCATACTTCCAGGATAGTTCAAATGGCATCATCCTGTTGTATACCTTTATTACAAAACATCACATTACATTATAATTAATACCATCTTTGTCTAGATCAAAGCATCTCAAAATATGTCACACAGTCTCTATCAGAATCCTGTGGACTTCTTTTTAAAAAGGTAGATTCCTAGACCTCATCTCAGACCTAATAAATTCCATTCTCTTGGGTAGGGCTTGAGAGTATGCATTTTTAAGAAGCTCTTTCAAGTGATCAGTCCCTAAACCAGTTTTAAGAAACACTATGGGAACAAAGTGGAGAGAAGAAACTTCCAGAGGAGAAGAAACTTCCCAGAGGGAAGAAACTGCATTACTCATCTTTGCAAACCAGGCTGTCAAGATTCTAACAGCTGTTTAATGCATTCAGCATAAGATCACACCTAAATTTAGGGCGGGGGGGGTGGGTGGGGGGGGAGCTAACATTATGGAGCAGCCCTCTGATCATTTCACAGGTATTGTCTAACTTAGTCCTTTCAACCAATTCAAGAAACTGCCATCTCCTTTTACAGATGAAAAAACTGAAGCTCAGATCCTTCAGTTTAAGTATGACTGGGGGCTCCCTGGTGGTGTAGGTTAGGCTTCTGCGCTCTCAATGCTGTGGCCTGGGTTTGATTCCCAGCCAGGGAACTACCTGGAAAAAAAATTATGACTGTTTTGTTTAGTTCCAAACCTTGTGATTCTTTCTCCCCCGCCCCCCAACTCCCAAAGTTCTACACTATGCCTAAAATAGGAACTAGGGTTTGATTTTTATCCCAGGTACTGAGAAAAAGGCCTAGATTTAGACTCAAATTCAGGAGCTGTCATCCTTTTCACAACACTCTTTGCTTCTCTACAACAAGAATTCAGAACCTGGCTAGTGAGGAATGCTCGGAAAATATTGTTGCTTATCAAATGAACATGACCTATCTTGTCCAATTCATCTGTGAAAATCCGAACAAATTTTCTTTAGACTTAACACAAACAAAAATGAACTTATTTCAAGGCTTTTCAAATCATTTAACTCCTAATGACTATGTTTAAAAAGCAATGTGGGGGAGTTCCCTGGTGGTGTAGTGGCTTAAGGCTTCCGCATTGGCGCTGTCAGCGCTGTGGCCTGGGTTTGATTCCCAGTCAGGGAGCTACCCACATACCAAAAAGCAAAAAAAAAAAAAAAAAAAAAAAAAAAAAAAAAAAAAAAAAAAAAAAAAAAAAAAAAAAAAAAAAAAAAAAAAAAAAAAAAGTAAAATGTTTACTTAAAAAAAAAAAAAAAGCAATGTGGATCATTTGAGAGTTGTTTCACTACAAACCACTCATAAAAACACAAATTGTCCTTGGCTGTATAATACATAAGTTTCACATGTACTAAGTGGCAACGTTGCAGCTTGGTAGTCAAGCTCATAATGGTCTGCCCTGCAGTTACTCAGGCTCATCTTCCATTTCGGTCTACTGCACTCTCTTACCCTTTACTTTGTTCTTTGTTGACATCTTCACCCAAAGCATGGTTTCTTGAGTCTCCATAGTCTGGAGCCATAGTTTACTCAGCTTATCTTCTTTCTGGGCTACCGAACTCTTACCTTTCATAAGAACAAGTTCTGTGAAGTCTTTCCTGCCTCCTGTAGGTATTGAATACTCTGTCCACTGTGTTCTGTTTACATACCTCCCTTAGAGGTATCTAAATACCTGATCTCCTCCAACTACACAAAGCATTCTAAGGGCCCAGATGATGCTTTTTCACTTTATATTCTCGGAGGCTGGCATACAGTTGACACCCAGCAAACAATTGTTAAGTGGAAGGGGAAGCATAGTTCTATAGTTCCCAAACATCCAAAATAGGTCTCCAGACACTATATAATGTTAAACACTAATTCTCAGCCTTCAGTTGGTTGTCTTTTACAAGTTAAATCATTCTTCCTCATTTTGAAGTCACTCTGTAACTTTCATCCATTTCCCACTTAGCTATCTGGTAACTGGGAAATTTCCAAATTAAAATACACATTTGACTCAAAACTCTCTTTTTACACCATCACTGCAACCTTCCCTCACGGAAAGTTTTCAACTATAACTAAGTACAAAACAGACTGATTAACATTTCTTTTACCTGTCCTGCCTGCTCTAGGATAAAGGAGCTTATTTAAAAAAAAAAAAAAGAAGTAAGAGACAGTCCCTGACAGGTTAAGTCTCAACAGTCTCAGTAGATAATGTTCTAAACCTTTAATTCTAGCTCTTTAACTCTGAGCAAGAAAACAAGCCTAGATTTTTCACATCATGCAGTCTAAGATCCTTTGCAGTGCAATGGTGACTGTAGAAACTGAATGGATCATCACAAACATCCGTCTTTTTAGGACTCTGGAAAGGCAAGAAACTAAGAAAAGAACTTAGCCAGGTTTCTTTGTTTGGGAAGTCCAAAACCTGTTAATGAGAAATCCACTGGGGTTCCCCTGGTGGTGTAGTGGCCAGGATTCTGCGCTCTCAATGCCAAGGCCTGGGTTCGATTCTCAGCCAGGGAAATACCGCCCCCCGCGCCTCACCCCCCAAAAAAAGAAATCCAAGACTACCTGCAGATATTCTTTTTATTATCATTACTTAAAATGACTAATTCTGTACCTTTGCTATGTCATTGTTTCCTTATCTGAGAAGCACTGTGGCTCATCCCTGCTTAGACTCTAACTTGTACTAGGAAGGAAAAGTCTTTGTTCAGTGCAGCAACTAGTCAGTGGTTCTGGTGGTCTTAAAGGCCCTGGAAGAAGAAAGGCTGAGGAGAAAATTTAGTTTTGTTTCAAGAGTTGAGAGACACGGTCAAGAGCACAGTTTAGTTATTATTGGAGCTGAACTCGGTCCAACCTTCTTGAATATTCTCTTTTCTAAAAAGGGCTGCAAGAAGACAGCCGTAACTGTAAACATGGCTAACGTTCTCTGGAGCTTGAAGACCCTCATGCAAAGAGAAGCAGAGGTGGTTTTAGGTATGGTGGGGAAGAGGAAGAGAAATTGATGAGTCTCTAAATTCCACAATCCATCTGCATTCCTGAGAGCTAGAGAAGCAGGCTCTGCACTGGGAGCTCAGAGAACTTAAACCTCCAAATGAGCAAGCCCAGAGCTTTTCGGAACATTTAAATCTGAACCCTAGGGACTCAAGCTTGAAACAAAGACAAAATAAAAATATCTCCTTCCCCTGAAATAATATCCAAACAGCTCAGGCTCAAGGATCCAAGGCTCACCAGACCTGGCAGAAAGCTGCTGTTTAATGCCAATTTACCCTCGCGGGTCACCCCCCAACACCTAGATCTCTGCACCCCAAGGTTGACTGGGGTCCTGCCTGGCACTAAAGCATTAAAAAAAAAGTTCCTCTTTTAAACAAAAAAGAAGCACTTTCCCTTTCTCTTTCCTCTCCTTGGACAAGCAGTCCTGAGTCTCTTCCAGAGTCCAGAGTTGGGAAAAGAGTTACACAACCCACACCTTCCCATTCCCAAAAAAGAGAACGACTCTCCACCAGGCTCAGAAGCTCTGGAAAAAGGACCTGCCGTCCCCGGCAACCACAGCAGAGTGTGGAGGAAGGAATGAGAGGGAAAGAAAGGGGGGCCGGACAGAGGCCACCCTGGAGGCGGGCGGAGGGCCGGGCTGGGGGAGGAGGGAGCTGGACTCATAAACAAACCCTCCTGGGCCACGAGGTGCCCAGAAGAATAGGGTGGAGTTTGTCAGCCTCACAGACCCAGCCAAAGCTGGATGACTGGTGTGGGCTGGGCCAGGGCCTCTCCACCCCCAGTTTCCGGCTAGGAGTGGACCACCTGGCTCTCCCAACCACAAACCCCTCCTTCCTGCTTTGCCCTCCCTCCCTTGAGCGGAGAAGCCGGCTGAGGTTCATAGAAGCCAGACACCTGACTTCTCTTTTTCCGGAAGTTTTCACGGTCCCCAGGGTGAGTGAGTGGGTGGTTCTTGTGAGGCAAAGGCCCTGGAACACCATGTTAATTCCTTCTTGGGGAAACCAGGGAAATGGTAGAGAGGGAAAGGTGGGAGAGGACAGGAGCTTCACAGACTTTGATCTCCAATAGGGGTTTTCCCACAGCTTTCCTACTGCTGATGCCCAACTTAAGGGTAACCTTTACTAAGGCCTCCTTTCGGCTGCTCCCCCCTCCCTCACCACTGCAGATGATCAGAAGTGCCTGCACAAAGGTACCTGGGAGTGTTCTAGGAAGAGCTTGGCTGAGTCACTCAATAAGGTCAGTGACTAACACCTATAGATATTATAGTATCTTCTTACTGATTGAGGAAAGAAATTCCACACTTGAGAAATGTGCCCAACCAAGGTCTCAAAACAGACTTAGTGGAACCCCCTGACACCAGTTCTACTCCAGCATTCCCCTAAGTGTGAGGCATTTACCACTGGTGGAATTGGAACTTTCCTGTATGTGTTCTTTTAATGAATTTTAGAACAAATTTGAAATACATATCATTTTACAGATGTTATATTGTTAGGGTAAAAAAATTAATGGAGGGAGTTCCCTGATGGTGCAGTGGCTTAAGGCTTTGGCGCTGGCACTGTCAGCGATGCGGCCTGGGTTCGATTCCCAGTCAGGGAGCTACCCACATACCAAAAAGCAAAAAAAAAAAAAAAAAAAAAAAAAAAAAAAAAAAAAAAAAAAAAAAAAAAAAAAAAAAAAAAAAAAAATTAATGGAATACTACAGAACAGTGAAACCTGATAATAAGGGTAAAGATTATGAAAGCAGGGTGTGACTGACGGAAGTCTGGGGAAATACACTATACCATCCTGGTTTTACATGCAGCTATTTCTAAGGAAGGATGAAGGAGAATGGGAATTCTTCAGTGAGGGGGCCAGTCTAGATGATCTACAAAGTTCCTTCTAGCACTGACATTCTAAAGTTTAAGAGCAATCAAAGACAGGAAAACTAGAAACCAGAGAACAAGAAAAACTGAGCTAATAGAGTCAGGAATTTTCTCTGAGCCACATCACCCCAGGCCCACCATCCAAAGGCCCAGGGCTGAAGAGCAGACCTTCCTGCTCTCCACAAGGGAAAAGTACAGGACAGGGCTAACAGGTCCTAGAATGGTTCCACTCCCAACCCTGGGGAATTTTGTCTGGTTAGTCTCATTCCTGCAAGGTGCACGTAGCAAGATTTAAGGGAGCCACCACTGCTTGTGTAGTGTCTGTGTTGCAAGACCCTCTGCTCCATCCTGCCAAAGGACTGAGCCAATGCAAACTGCCAACGTCAAGCTGATCCTTGATTGTCTCCTCCCTGACCTCAACGCACTCTGTGCCTGTACAGGCAAGCTGGTATGATGGATGGGGCTCAGTCGGAGCTCAACTTCCAGGTCCATAGTGGGTGGCTGCCTAATTCCCCTCAGGCTTAGTCTCCTCCAGCAACTTCAAAAACACTGAATCGGACAACAGACATGTGCATTATGTGGCCTTGTTACAATGTAATATGAAGGGCACCTAACAAATATTCTTTTCCAGAATATTGAACCTGAATCTAAGAAAGTCTTTAGATAGAATCTCCATTTGCAGAACATACGGGGACTTGGAGGAACAAGGTAAATGAAAACAAACAAGAAAAATCCAAAAGGTAGGAAGGACATCCAACAGGACAATTAACTGTTTCTTCAACAAGTCAATGACAAAAAGAGGAAGAAGGGCTTAAAAGAGACTTAAGAGGCAAAACGGTCACATGCAACATGATCTTACTTTGAATAAAACAACTGTAAAAAGACATTTTGGGGACGGTTGGGAAAATTTTAATGGACTGAGTACTAGATGATATCAAGGTATGATTGTTACTTTGGGGGACATGATAATACTATTGGGATTGTGTAAGAACATGTTTTTTTAAATTGATTTTCACTTACAGTTGACATACAATATTATATTAATTTCAGGTATAGGGGGTTCCCTGGTGGTGTAGTGGCTAGGCTTCAGCACTCTCAGCGCCACGGCCTGGGTTCGATTCCCAGCCAGGGAACTACCTCCCCCCAAAAAATTTCAGGTATGCAACATATTGGTTAGACATTTATATACCTTACAAAATAATCACCCAATAAATCTAGTACCCATATGACACTACACATACTATAGATGAAAAAGGGGTTCTGGGGTTCCCTGGTGGTATAGTGGCTAGGCTTCAGCGCTGTCAACGCTGCAGCCTAGGTTCGATTCCCAGCCAGGGAACCCCCCACCCCCCCAAAAAAAGGGATTCTATAGAAAGTAACCTGACAGGGTGATCTGATCATAAATTCCTAACTGGGCTAGGCATGGTGAGTCGTCATGCCCCAAGCACATAACCTCTTTATTAAAAGGTTTATCTTTGCCTTAAGCAAGCCCCTGGCCATTGTTTCTGTGCACCTAGGTTAACATGCTTTTGAAATGCCTCTTTTTCAGACCCCCCTCAAGAGAGCATATAATCTTGTTAACTGTCCTGTAATCCAGTCCCGGCCTAGCTTTCTTCCACCTTCCTATAATCTTTCTTACATTCTTCCCTTAATTTCAAACGTATAAAAGAAACTGATAGGGAGTTCCCTGGTGGTGTAGTGGCTAAGGCTTCGGCACTGGCGCTGTCAGCGCTGCGGCCTGGGTTCCATTCCCAGCCAGGGAGCTACCCACATACAAAAAAAAAAAGAAACTGATAAAAAAAAAAAGTGTTATTTTCTGAAACATTTACGATCTGGCATTGTGGGAGTTCCCTGATGGTGTAGTGGCTTAGGCTTCGGTGCTGTCAACACTGTGGTCTGGGTTCAATTCCCAGCCAGGGAACCACCAAAAAATAAATAAATAAATTAATTAATTAATTAAATTTTAAAAACAAATAAATAAAAAGATCTGGAATTGTTAGTTTGACTGAAACCAACTCAGAAATTCTCTACAGGTTTGGACGTTTCTTGCATAGACAATAGTTATTACAATATATATTTTTTTGGTTGGTTCCCTGAGCGGGGATATTACAACATTATTGACTCTATGTACAAATGTGTTATCAGCAGTGCACACTGAAATATTAAAGGGTGTAATGTCATAATGTCTAAATTATCTTAAAAATACTTCCCCCAAAACTGACCTAAATATGGCAAATATTAATAATTGTTACGTCCAGATGACAGTTAAATCAGATTCATTTTCTTCTCTATTATGATTTAAATGATTTTTAATAATACAAATTGTTAAGATACTTTAAATAATAATATTTAAATGCCCACTTGCTCTTTTCTCCTTTCACATGCCCCCTCTCAGGCCTTTGGCCTTCTTTTCTCTCTGCTGAGGCTCACACTTTCCTGGCTACCCTCCTTTTTTACCCCTTGCCACATCAGCCTATGTCACCTAGACATGCTAAAGACATGCCACTTCTTGCCATACACTCAAGGTTTGGTGGTTTAGAGGAAGGAAGTAGAAGTCTGAGACTTCTCCTATAGCGCCTTTTTAGAATCAGTTTATGGGTAATGGTAGCAGAATTTGGGGGAGACACTCTCTCCCATGCTGAAGCCTACAAAATTAACCATTCAACATTATCACACTGTGTGGGCTAACCCAGAGAAGGAAAGCACTGAGGGAAAATTGAGCAATCTCCCCTAGGGCAGGCTTCTGACTAAGGCTGAGGAGGGAGGCAATAGGCTGGAGAACTTCCTGCCTCCCAACCTTTGTAATTATTTATCCCCCACCATTCCCTGCCCCTACCCCTGACCCCAAACCAAAGCCAACCTCTGCTGTACTCTTCCATTCAGTGTTAACATAATCTGTGCGAGATAGGGCACTAGATACTGGGGAGATGAGATGAGATGGCTTAGTAAAGGAGGAAGACTCATACACAGCTAATTATAATATACTGTCTTATGTGCAGTGAAGGAGATACATCACAAGTGATCCCTTTTTAAGGGACCCTGTGCCCAGTTTTCTCTCCAACAAACTTCTCTCCTTCTTCAGACTCCCACCATCCTCCCTCACACTAGTAATCAGTCATCAAGTCTGATCAATCTTATTCCACAAACGTCTTTCAAATTCCTCCTCTCCTCTCTCTCCACATCCCTTATCATTGCCTTAGTTAGGCATAGCCGTCATTGCTTACTTGGTGATGTTACTATATAGAATGGATTCCTTGTCCACCAGCTTGATCTTCTTCAAAATAGGCTCTACACCTTTGCCCTAGGGAGTCTTACCTTATGAAACACAGATCTCATTATCTGGTACAAATCAAATCAAATCTTTTCAGGCCCTACCTTTCACTAGAAATGTAAGCAAAGCCATGCCTCCTCAACTACTTACTGTTTACAAAATAGGCCAAGTGGTTTCTTCTGTGACATCCCACTGATACACACACACAGGTGTGTGCCTAGACTGCTGCTCTTCTCCCATACTAGTTTCAACAGCTCACCTTTTGCAACTCTTGTGCACTGTTGGTAGGAATGTAAAGTGGTTCAGCCACTATGGAAAACAGTATGGAAGTTCCTCAAAAACTAAAAATGCAACTGCCATGTGATCCAGCAATTCCACTTCTGAATATACCAGGGGTGCCCAAAAAATGTATACATATTTTAAGCGATGTTATCTATGTATTAGATAGATGCTGAGCACCTCTTATAATAGCAGAAGTTAAATGTGACTTGTATTCATCTTTTGTTATTGGTGCCTGAGTATAGTGAATATTACAATTTTATTTTATTTATTTATTTATTTATTTTTGCTTTTTGGTATGTGGGTAGCTCCCTGACTGGGAATCGAACCCAGGCCGCAGCACTGACAGCGCCAGCGCCGAAGCCTTAAGCCACTACACCATCAGGGAACTCCCGAATATTACAATTTTAATACAGTTTTTTCCTTTCTAAGTTGTATATACATATTTTTGGCACCCTCTGTATATCTGAATACAATGAAAACACTAATTAAAAAAAGATATATGGGGGAGTTCCCTGATGGTGTAGTGGCTTAAGGCTTTGGCGTTGGTGCTGTCAGTGCTGTGGCCTGGGTTCGATTCCCAGTCAGGGAGCTACCCACATACCAAAAAGGAAAAAAAAAAACAAAAAAACCAAAAAGATATATGCACTCCTCATGTTCACTGCAGCATTATTTACAATAGCCAAGATGAAACAATTTCTGTCCACCGACAGGTGAATGATAAAGAAAATATAGTATGTATATACAATGGGATATTATTCAGCCATAAAAAGAATGAAATCTTGCCATTTTCACCAACATGGATGGACCTTGAGGGCATTAAGCTAGGTGAAATAAGTCAGACAAAGAAAGAAATACTATATGATCTCACTTATATGTAGAATCAAAAAACAAAAAACAAGCTCATACATAGGGAGAACAGAATAGTGGTTGCCAGAGGTGAGGTTTAGAGGGTGGGCAAAATGAGTTCAGGGAGCCCCAAATTACCAACTTCTAGTTATAAAATAAATAAGTCCTGGGGATATAACATGCAGCATAGCAACTACAGTTAATAATACTATTTGCTATTTGAAAGTTGCTAAGAGAGAGGTTCCCTGGTGGTGCAGTGGCTCTCAAATCTTCTAAGTTCTTATCACAAGAAAAAAATTCTGTAACTCTGGTGATGGAGTTAACTAGACCTATTGTAGTTATCATTTCACAATGTATACAAATATTGAATTACTACATAGTATACCTGAAACAAATGTAATGTATGTCAATTACATCTCAATTGAAAAATACTTTTTTAATAATAATAAAGATAACGAAGGGATGGAGAGAACTCACCTTTTGAGTCTTAGATCAAGCTTTGTCTCCGGTATTCTTTCCAGAAATACCCCTTTTCTCTCTAGAATTTGCCACGTTTCTCCATAAGCCCCCACTGCAACTTCTGCTGTCTTCTACCTTGACGCTTTCAACTTCGTTGCACTTACTTGTCTGTACATAAACATGCGTGAAGTGAGTGATCCTGGGTCTTGGAACCACAGGTCAAAGTTCACATCTAAGTTCAATTTAAGGCAGTTACTTAACCTCTCTGAACCTTAGTTGCCTCATCTATAAAATGAGGATATTACTTACCTGGAAGGGTTGTAGGGAAATTCAATGAAAATGTGTTCCGTCTTTTTTGTTCTTGTTGTGTTTTCTTTTTTTAATCTCTTTGGGTTTTGTTTTTAGTACCCAAGTAGCACATGAGCATAATCTCTATGTGTGCATTTCCCTTCACTAACCTATCCCGCACACACCATTTCTCTTCTCCCAAAGTAGGGGACCACCTTCACCACTTACCAGCTTGTCTTGCAGGTTTTTAGCCCTCTTCTTTGCATATTTAGATACATCCAACAGATATTTACTCACTGCCTACTAAATGCCAGGCACTATTCTGGTGTGGCAATGAAGACACAACAGTAAACAAAATAGAAAATTAAAAAAAAACACACACCTGTTTTTTTGAGCTTACTTGCTATGTTCACATATCTCTTTGTTGTTGGTATTTTTTATGTAAATAAATAGGTATGGGAGTTCCCTGGTGGTGTAGTGGCTTAAGGCTTCGGCGCTGGCACTGTCAATGCTGCGGCCTGGGTTCGATTCCTAGCCAGGGAACTACCAAAAAAAAAAAATATATATATACACACACACACACACACACACACACACACACACAAACTATTTTTTCCCTGTCAGTTGTCTTTTTTGTTTTTTGAAATTTAGAAAAAAATCAACTTTAGTGAAGTATAATTTTACACAGTAAAAAGCACCCATTTTAAATGGACATTTTGCTGAGTTTAGACAAATGTATATACACCCATGTAATCATCACAACAATCAAGATATAGAAAGTTCCCTGTCCATTCTCCCAGGCAATCCCTGCCAATCCCTCCCCCACTTCAGAACCCAGGCAGCCACTGACCTACTTTCTGATTAGATTTTATTCTACATTTGATTTTAGAAAAGAATTAGATTTGTCTTTTGTAGAGTTTCACAGAAATAGAATCAGCAGTATTTACTTAAAAAAATTTTTTTTTGTTCTAGCTTCTTTCACTCAACAAAATGGTTCTGAGATTCTTCCCTTTTTGGGGTATATCAGTAGTTTGTTCCCTATTTTACTTAGTAGTATTCCATTGGATAAATACACTGTTGTGGCAGGACAGGTAACCGAGGAAGTCAAACAGCACTCAGAGAGTTAGAGAACAAGTTGTTGGGGTTTTTTTTGTTGTTGTTGTTTTGGGGGGGAGTCACTCCCTGGCTGGGAACTGAACCCAGGCGGCAGCGTTGAGAGCGCTGGAGCCTAGCTGCTACACCACCGGGAAACTCCCAAGAACCAGTTTATTACACCGGTGGGCTCAGAGGAGTTACAGTCTCCCAATTCTGAGCCCCAATTAACAGGCTTTTTCTTTTTGGACTCATAGGGTTGGGGTGAGGGCTGCCTGATGCGATAAGCAAGCAAGGTTACAGAAGCCAAATGCATACATTAGGCACCTGGTGGAAGCAATGCAGAAATGGAAGGTCATAGAATTTCCATTAAACAGTTTACATAATTTACACTAAACAGCTTTGTCCATAATTTTCCATTTCGATACCATAATTTGTTCATTCACTTTTTGATGGACATTTGGGATGTTTCCAATATTTTGACAACTATGAATAAAGCTGCTATGAATCCCATAGAAGTCTTTGTGTGGATATGTTTTTATTTCTCTTGGGTAAGGAGTGGAATGGCTGGGTCTTATGGTAAATGTATGTTTAATTTTATAAAAGATTGCCAAACTGTTTTCCAAAATTGCTGTACTATTTTACGGGTTTTTTTTTGTTTGTTTGTTTTGTTTTTTTTGTTTTTTTTGGTATGTGGGTAGCTCCCTGACTGGGAAATGAACCCAGGATGCAGCGCTGACAGTGCCAGTGCCGAAGCCTTAAGCCATTACACCACCAGGGAACTCCCCTATTTTACGTTTTAAATATACATACTAATCCTTTTTAAAAAATACTTTCTCAAAAACCTTAATCCACAAAGACTTATGTACCCCAATGTTCATTGCAGCACTGTTCACAGTGACCTAGTCATGGAAACAAAGTGCCCTGCGACAGATGACTGCATAAAGAAGCTGTGGTACATATACACGATGGAATATTACTCAGCTGTAAGGAAAGACGAAATACTGCCATTTGCGAAAAAATGGATGGACCTGGAGATCATCATGCTTAGTGAAATAAGCCAGACAGAAAACACAAAGAACTGTATGACTTCACTCATATGCGGAATATAAAACTGAAAGCAACAAAGAAAAAACAAACTCGTGGATACAGTCAGTAGTTTAGGGGGTTCCCTGGTGGTGTAGTGAGTAGGCTTTGGCGCTCTCAATGCCGCAGCCTGGGTTCGATTCCCAGCCGGGGAACCCCCCCCCCGCCAAAAAAAAGTTTAGTGGTTACCTGAGAGTAAAGGGGGAGGGGGTGGGAGAGGAGAGAAGGGGAGCCAAATATATGGTGAGAGAAAGAGAATTCACACTAGGTGGTGAGCATATAATGCAACACATAGATGATGCTCTGTACAATTGTACACCTGGAACCTGTGTGATTCTTTCTTTCTGTTTGTTTTTATTTTTTTCTTTTTTTTTTTTTGGTTGGTTCCCTGAACAGGGATTGAACCCAGGCTATGGTGGTGAGAGCACCCAGACCTAGCCACTACACCACCAGGGAACTCCCCAGGAACCTATGTAATTCTTGCTAACCAAAATCACCCTAATAAGTCTAACAATAAAAAAATACTTTTTTAGGGAGTTCCCTGGTGGTGTAGTGGCTTAGGGCTTCAGCGCTGTCGCTGTCAACACGGCAGCCTGGGTTCGGTTCCCAGCCAGGGAGCTACCCACATACAAAAAAAAATTTTTTTTTTAATTTCTCCTGTCAGTTGCCTTTTTAAAAACTTTGTTATTATTATCTATACAGTAGAACTTGTGTGTGTGTGTGTGTGTGTGTGTGTGTATGTGAAAACAGAATAATTAAGAATTTATTAGTAAAAGAAAATGCACTCTGAGACATAAAGCAGGTTGACCCAAGAGAGGGAAACAGCCACAACTTACATTTTTACAGATCAATCTGTTTTCCTTTTGTACCTTGAGTTGGATCTTATTCATGTTCATATGCCCAGCACCTGGACCTGTGCCTGATGCAAAATAGCCCCCCAGTGAGTGTTTACTGAATGACCCAACACCAGTGAGGATCTCCACTGTTATGCCCAGGAGTTTGTAAAAAAGGATCACATTTTGATCATTTAGCTAATACAAACAAATCACGAAAAGACTCCAAAATGTTATCTGCAGAGAGGCTGATGACTTTTGGAAACACCCAAATCCAATCTGTGTTCCACATTACACGTAAATCCTTCTTTAAAAATGCTCATCTGATTGTATATACTCCCCTTCTTAAATCTTTTCAAGATTTTCCAGCACCCTTGGAATAAAGTTCCCAACCTTAATTTGACCTATAATAGCTTTGAGTCATCCTGTCTTCAAGCTGGCCACCATTTCCTCCTCCCTGGCCATACACGTATTTTCAGTTCTTTCAGTGTGCCATGTCTTCCCTAAGCCAGGATCCTTGCTCATGCTGTTCCTTCTGCCTGTAACACTCCTTTCTCCCTCTACTCCCACTTAAGTTTTAAGTCACCTTTCTGGACTCAGTTTAACTCTCATCACTTCAGGGAAGCAAGCCTTCCTTCCCCAACTCCTGAAACAGCCCTTAGGTCCCATATAACCCTGTAATTACTCATTTAACTTTTGTCTTCCCCAAAAGATTGTAAACTTTACAAGAGAGAAGACTGTATTATTCTTATTTGTCTTTTTGTCCCCACTGTCTACTAGAATGCCTGGCTCATGATAGACACTTGATAAAGGTTGAATGGATGAATGAATTAAAGGTAAGCCAGAACCAGCAGGAATTACAGGATTCATTAAGAAGTCTGGATTTTATCCTGCGGGTAAGGGGAGCCACTCAAAGATTTGAAGCAGAAGAGTCAGATATAAAAGGCTCAAGAAATCCCACTTGACTGAGATGAACTGTTTGGATAAATTGACAGTAGAAATTGCACAGTGATAGAGTGAACACCTAAGTGGACCTAACCCAGCCTGGAAACACTTGAACTGACTGGGAAATCATGATTCTTAACCTACTTGAGAATCTTTTCAAAAACACCCATCTATGGCCCCACTCCCGTCCGATTAAATCAGTACCTCTGGGGTTGAGTCTCAGATATCTATGCATTTTATTTATTTTTTTTAAATTTTTTTTTAAATTTATTTTTGCCATACTACTGACTAATAGAATATAAAGTAACTTCAGGTATTTTGTTGTTGTTGTTGCTTTTTGGTATGCGAGTAGCTCCCTGGCTGGGAATCGAACCCAGGCCGCAGCACTGACAGCATCAGCATCAAAGCCCCAAGCCACTACACCATCAGGGAACTCCCTATCTATGCATTTTAAAAGTTCATAAAGTCATTCCAATATGCAGCCAGAGTCGAAAACCATTGAACTACATTCCAGACAGAGAGCAAAGGCAAAACAGCTAAAATATTGCTGGACATAAAGTTCCAGACACAGAGCCTTGGACTTCATCTTTTAGATTATGGAGAACTTTTTTTTTTTTTTTTTTTTTTTTTTTAATGTGGGTAGCTCCCTGGCTGGGAATCTAATCCAGGCTGTGGCATTGAGCGCACTGAAGCCTAGCCACTACTTCATCAGGGAACCCCCTGAATTTTTTTTTTTAAATCTAGGTGTAAAGAGTCAATAATTAATCATATTATTTGGTTCATAGTACACTATCATCATTTGGAATTATACAAGGCCTCTATTTTATTTTCCCCCTTCTTTATTCCTAAGCCCTTTTCCTCCTCCCTATAAGCACCATCTAATGCAAGGATGTCCCACCTTTTGGCTTCCCTGGGCCACACTGGAAGGAAAAGAATTGTCTTGGGCCACACATAAAATCCACTAACACGATAGCTGAGGAGCTAAAAAAAAAAAAAAAAAAAAAAACACACACACACAAAAAATCTCATAATGCTTTTTTTTTTAACTTTTTTTTTTTTTTTTTTGGTAGTATGTGGGTAGTTCCCTGGCTGGGAATCTAACTCAGGCTGCAGCGTTGACAGCACCAGTGCCGAAGCCTTAGCCACTACACCATCAGGGAACTCCCTTATAATGTTTTAAGAAAGTTTATGAATTTGTGTTGGGCCACATTCTAAGCTGTCCTGGACCAGCTTGTCCTGTGGGTTGGATAAGTTTAATCTACTGTGTTTATTTGTCCCTGAATATGTAGGACAATTAATTTATTTGTTTGTTTGTTGTATGTGGGTAGTTCCCTGGCTGGGAATCGAACCCAGGCTACAGTGTTGACAGCGCTGAAGCCTAAGCCACTACACCACCAGGGAACTCCTGACAATTAATTTTGCGAACTCACCCTAGAAAAAATGCTATGTACCTCATTGCTGAATATCACTACAGTCACCTTCGAAGTCCTCCCCTTGGGAAGCTATGTACCAACGCCAGCACCTAGTCCTCCGTTCAAAGCAATTTTGGAACTCTTTTTCTGGAATGGCCGTCAGAGCTATCATTGTGTGACACCTTCTATTGCATAATATTCCCTTAGAAATGGAGAATTAGCTGCCTGATAGATACCATAAAACTGTCATGAATATCCTCATACATGTTCTCTTATGGTTCTGTGCAATATTTTCTTGTGCCCATTCTAAAATAAGGATCTGGCCATTTCATCTCCCTGCTTTATATCCCTCAGTTACTCCCATTTCCTCCGGGTAAAACACAAACTTCTTAGAATGACAAAGGAGTCCAGTCAATTTTATATCTCTAAACTTCTCTTTCCTTCCTAAGACCTAATAATACTTGCCTAGTTGATAAGGTACTTGTAAATATCAGGTGAGTTACTGCAGGGGAAGTGCCTCTGTAATTAGTAAAGAACTATTAAAATGTTTATTTTATTTTATTTTATTTTTTATTTATTTTTTTTTTTTTTGGTATGTGGGTAGTTTCCAGGCTGGGAATCGAACCCAGGCCACAGCGTTGACAGCGCCAGCGCCGAAGCCTTAAGCCACTACACCACCTGGGAACTCCTAAAATGTTTATTTTATTAGTTGATTGTCTTTTAATGGGTTTTTTCCGCTTCAAGGTGGGCTTCATGTTTACTTTCGCCAGATTTGAATGTGGTAGGGAATGGGCAGCCCACTCATTGCAGTTTCTTGGCAGCACCCAGACTCAGTGTGAAGTGAGTATTGTGAGGGAAGAGTGAGAGTAGGAGATGAGATCAGGCTTGAAACTTAGAGCAGACGGCTGGAGTCCCTTATTCTTCCTTTTCCCCAGTTGCTATAGGCTTCCTGGGAATAAAGATCAGGCCTTTATTTATTTATTTATTTTTCATTTATCTTCATTATCTCCTACAACCTTTGAGAGAGGCTCGTAGTAGGTGCCCACTAAATGCATGTTGATTTGTAGAGAGAATCCACACTATGCCAGCCTCAAATCCTTGTCCTTGTCCTTAATTTCTGGTGAACTATGGGGTGTTGCCTCAGGTTTGTCTGTCTATGCCTTCCCTGCCCACCTTCATCTACAACCCCAACGTCATCTCCCTGATTTCCCTATGTATCCTCTACTCATTCTTCAAGTTTCTACAACATGGATCACCTCTGGGAAGGCTCCTCAAGTCGAAACTAGCTGTACTCCCTTAGCATTCAGCACTTACAATAATAGCTACATGACAGGCAGTGGATTTTATTTTTTAAAGGGGAGTTCCCTGATGGTGTAGTGGCTTAAGGCTTCGGCGTTGGCACTGTCAGCGCTGCGGCCTGGGTTCGATTCCCAGCCAGGGAGCTACCCACATACCAAAAAGAAAAGGGAAAAAAAAATGGGGGGAGCAGTGGTTTTTCATTTTGTTAAGTCTTTTTTATTTTATTATTTTTTTTAATGTGGCTGGGAATCGAACCCAGGCCGGAGCGTTGACAGCACCAAAGCCTTAGCCACTACACCACCAGGGAACTCCTTGTTAAGTCTTTTATGAGGATCATTTGCCTCCATTTTACAGATATGGAGACTGAGACTCAAAGTTTGCACAACTAGCAAGGAGTGGAGCTTAAATTCACACCCTAGTCTGATTTCCAACACCGTGCCTTCACCACTACTCAAACTGCCTCCCAGTGTCATAGGATCCTAGTTGTTTACCAGGTTCTCTTCCACTAGATTGAACACTTTGATCACATACCTGGCACACAGTAGATGCTCAGGGAAATGTCTCTGAAACAAAGGCAGGCAGGTAGGTGGAGCAGGAAAACAGACCCTTGTTTGCTGAATTCTGGCCTGGGAGTCAGGATGCCTTTGGACTTTTGACAGTGCTTGATGTTTCTGAGCCAAGACTGGGGAAGGGTTAGAATCTGAGATTTGTTCCCATTCCAGCCCTTGCTTGCCTCCGCGCTGACAGCTCTGCCATTGCCCCCTGCAAAAACGTGCAAACGTCCTGACTCCAGTAACCAGCCCCGAGAGTGGTGATAGGTGGAGTCGCTGAGCAGCTCGCTCCTGCCACCTGGTGGTGCTGATCAGCCTTCCTCACTGCTCTTTCTCCAGAGCCGAGGATCTAGGGAAGGTCTTATCTGAAAAAGTTTAGAAGCTATTAGCATACTGCCCTTCCCTCCAAGGTCTTTCCCTGAAATTCCTTCCCATTCACAGTACACATCAACATTCCTGCTATTCCAACGCACCAAGCTGAGCTGAATGGAGTTAATACCCTTAAAGATTTTAAGCTCCGAAAGATTGTGATGCTGATGCTCACTTCCACGCAAGGGCTTCCACACAGAAACAATACTAACAGTAAAATAAGCACTAGAAAAGATGTGCCATAAAAGTCTGATTTCTCTTACAAGACTACTTTTTCTTTTTAAATATGAAATAAATTATTTATCTCAAAACTTCCGTTTGTTTTAGTGCCCCTGTTTTGCAGCCCTGGGTACTAAGCACCACTGGCATCGCCAGGTACTACTGGATAACACACCATGGACCTCGCTTTGGAAAGGAGAACCTACCTGACTTAGGCCTATGGGCTCTTTGAGGGCCAGAATTCTTCTATTTTTTATTGTTTTCTTTCCTGGGACTAGGGTGACCAGACATACCATTTTAAATTGGACAGAAAACAAGATTAACATCCCATTTCAAATGGTAGATATGGTCAACCTAGTCTCACTGGGCTAAATTCAAGGTGCCAGTAGGCTGACCATATGTACCCTTTAAAACAAGATGGTACATTGTTTTCTGTCCCATTTAAAAGGGTACATCTGGACACCCTACCTGGGACCCCACAGTGCCTGGAAGATAATAGGAGATAATAATCAATGTTTGTTTTTTGGTCTTTACCTGAAATGAAGTCCTGGCTAACCTCTTATCAGGATCTTTGGGAGCCCATTTCTACCTTGCTGGGTGCCTAATGACTACCTACCTATCCTTCTGCATCTTTAGTTTTTCTCTTTGCAAGTCAGAACCCCTTCCTCCTCCAAGAAACCTGATTTCAGTTCTGAAAAGGAATCAAAACCCTAGAACTTCAGAACTGGAAGGAACCAAAATACTAACAATCTCTGCCATCTGTTGAATTCTGTTTTTTTCAGATGTGTTTTATTAAGAATAACTGTTTTGGGGAGCTCCCTGGTGGTGTAGTGGCTAGGCTTCGGCGCTCTCAACGCTGCAGCCTGCGTTCAATTCCCAGCCAGGGAACTCCAAAAAAAAAAAAAAAAAAAAAAGAAAGAAAAGAAAAAAGAATAACTGTTTTGAATTTTGTCAAATGTCTTCTTTGCATCTATTGAACTGATATGGTTTTCTTGTTTAATATATTAACATGCTCTTTATTAATGAATTCCATTATTAAAGACCCATTCTAGTATTCCTGAGGTAAATCAAAAAGGGACCTTAGACTTCATGGAAGTCAGTGGTTTTCAATTAGATGTAGCCAATGTCATATCATTTGAAATGGGGAAGCAAAGGCACTGAGAGGTAGTGTGGGCCTGCTATACTTTCAGATATGGTCCCTAGTTTTCCCTTGGATCATTTTTTTCCTCTCACCAGGCTGTTAAGATTCCAAAGAGCAAACACTGAGCATCCAATGTAACATTTTTCTATAATATTTCACCCAGGGGGCCATTTAATAAATGCTATTGACTACTAAATTGATTAATAGGCTTTTATACTAGACCTAGAACAAGAAGTTGCAGGCTAAATAAGAAGATGGGAGATAATGGTTATACTGAATAAAGGACTTCTAGGTAGTTAGAGAAGTACGCCATTAAATGAGTGAGTAAAAACGACTTGAGGCACCCCCTCCCCAGGCTGAAAAAACTGAGGACATACCTTCCAATGAGGCCATAAGACCAAGGGAAGAGCACAGTAATTTTGCCTGACTGATTAGCTTTGGTTCTTTTTTTTTTTGCATTGTTCCCTGGCTGGGAATCGAACCCAGGCTGCAGTGTTGACAGCATGGAAGCGTAGCCACTACACAGCTTTGGTTCTTCTTAGGATTATCATATCCCCTCTTCCCTCTATCCCAGATTTTCCAGAATTTTACAATTTTAAATATTCCTCCTAAACCAGCGAGATGTGTCAGAAAAGAGCAGACTATGCATCTCCATTCTCAGCTTTTCCAAAGCTCTATCCCATTTTGTATCCATGCCCAAATCTACATCCTTCCCAGCAAAAAACAGACATGCAGGATGTAAGAATTAGGCCCTGTGCTGGAAAGGCAGTGGGCAGAAGAGGATAAGGCTCTAGAATAGACTGAGCTAGAAGCACAGTCCCTGTGTTCTTCTCAGTGCCCCTGCCTCAGGGGTGGAGGGTAGGCTGTCACCAAGGACGCCACAGGTCCCAGGTTTCCAGGCTCCTCAACTCCCTGAAGCCGCATATTCTTGCCTGCTCTTTGTCCCTTGGCTGCCATGAGTGAATCCACTGACACCATATGCTTCTATAGGAATTTGGAGGCAACTACAAAGTGCTCTGAGGGTAGCACCAACAACAGGGAGCATCCCAGACTTCATCTGTTGGTTCCCAGGATCCTGGAGAAAGGAATCAGGCCTGAGAGCCATCCAGAATTGAAATGGGGGTGGGGGGTGGGGGAGGTTGTCTGACAGGACAGGGTAAGGGTACAGTCAGCCTTAGATGTCTCTGTCTGTCCCCTCACTCTCCATTAACTAAGGTCTCCCTGCTGTCCTACCTCTGCATTCTTCTAAGATTCCCTTAGCTGGCAAGGAAGGTCCAGGGTCCAAGGAGACTTTAGAAGGATAAGGGACTGGATAGAAGGAGAGTGTGTGTGTGTGTGATCATCTCCATGTTTATTGAATGTATTTATGTGACTTTGTGTATCTCCTTTTAAGACCTGGCCCCTGTGGTTCATGAGTGTCACCATGAATGCCCAAAGGTGTGTGACTGTAGCATGTGCTGTGTGCCTTTGTGTGTCAGGGCAGGGGCTCCCTGTGAAGAGCATGTGTTGGGAGGGGGTGATGGTGAGAGCCTGGCTCCCTCTCCTCCTCCCCCTTCCCTGCTCCCATCTGGCCTTGATCAGCCGGTCCCTGGGGAGGGAGCCGCGGTTTCGGATACAGGAAAATGTTCCAGGAAGCGGCCACTGTGCTGGGCCCAGCTCCTGCTCCCCCAGCGGAAATTGTTCCAGGAGGGAGGAGGGAAGGGAGTGTTGAGATAGGATTAAGGGAGGAGGGGGTGGCTCTTGGCTCCCCTCTCCACGGGATAAAGCAGAGTAAGGTAATGGGAAGCTCGGTCAGCGGGGAACCTGTATGCTGCTACCTAAATCATTTCATGCAGGAAAACGGAGAGCAAAAGAGGGTTCCAGTTCTTATCTAGTTCTATCTAGATGTTTAAGGATGGGGATCTGGGTGGCCCCCGGGGGGGGGTCCCTTTTCTGGTCCTGCTAGTGGATACCCAAGCTAGGGAGCAAGACACCTGGGTCTTGTCTGAAAGTGGTGTGGCTTGGTGGGAGGGGGTGTGCACAGGATTCAGCCCCCTCTTTTCCCCACTGAGGGGTCTTTGAAGCTTGGATCCAGGACTGGGAGGGCTGCCTAATTGGGATAATGGAGGTTAATGGGGCGCCTGGAGGGGGTGGCCACGCTCCTAGATCAAAGAGGCCAGCTCTTCCCAACCACCACAGCTGGAGGTCACAGCTGGAGGGGGAGGGGCAGGGACTTCAGGCCAGCCAGCAGGGGGTGCCCTGGCCCCTGAATACCTACCTGTGTTGTCGAGTCTCTGACCCCTTCTTGGCTTGGAACTACTTTTGCCTAGAGAGTGTTTGTGGGGAGCAGATGGTGGGGGGATAAGGGAATGGGGGAGCCTTGAGATTCAGACTCCTCTTTGTGTGGTGAGGGAGAAGAGGAAGAGAAGGGGGCACGAGAGTTTGGCAACCTGGGGTCCATCGGGACTTCTAACACTGCAGGGTCCAGAGGGGACGCCTGCGATCCGGGTCTGGAGAAAGCCAGAGGTGGGGAGACAGGACTCCTATCATAGGTTCAGGCGGTAGAGAAAGGACTGGGCGGGGCATCTAGGGACGTGGGTGGAGGGGAAGGGGCACTCGGAGCTGCCCCGCCGCCGCCTGCTCCCTCCTCCCCCCACCCCCCCACGGTTGGCGCTCCCTTTCGGGCTCTAATCGGCGCGGCGGCCGCAGCGGGCAGAGTCAGCGCCGCCAGTCTCCGGGACGCGACTCCCAGCAATTGTGGTCGGGACCGCAGATATGCAGCTGCCTCCTGCCCGGGCGCCCGGCCCGGCCGGCCCCGCCCGCGCCCCGCCCCTCGGCCTCCCGGCCGTGCGGGGACACTGAGGCACGGGAGGGAGGCGACATCCCCGACCTGAGCCCAGCCTAGGCTTCGAGTGTCGGCTGGGCTCTCGGCCTCTCTCCGCCTCCCCAGACCACACGATCTGTGCTTGTGAGCACCTACTCTGCCACCGCTGGGGCTGGGGCTGAGACCCCAATCCTGCCCTAGCTTAATCGCTCGCCTTGTGTCAAACATCCACACCGAAAAAGTCAAGCAATGCTCTGAGATCCAGAGGGGGGTCGGATTGAGAGAGTGTGCGGAGGAGGGGGTCGCGGTGGTGGATAAGTCCCAAAGGCTCACTAACCCGGGCAGTGGAAAAAGGAAGGCTGGGGAAGGACGGCCTAGCAGATTCCGAACTTACAGGGAGCCCCTTCCAAGGAGGAAAGAGGAGGAGGGTGGAGAGAGGCAGGGGTGAGTGAAAAGGGGAAAAGGAAATAGGATTAGAGGGTGTGTGTGTGTGTGTGTGTGTGTGTGTGTGTGTGTTGGGGGGATCCTCCTGGGAAGCTAGAGCCTAGGTCTTCAGATACAGCCTGTTGACCAGATCCAGCAGTTGCCAAAGGCCACCCTCAGAACCAGACAGAACCTGTAAAATGCCTGCATGTCTCGTGTGCACACCCAAAACACACGTCAAGGGAAGTCATTCTGACTGCTCCCTCTCCCTCACTTCTCACATCCAACCGGCATCGGTCCCACCTATACCACCTCCTAAGCATCACCCTTCCATTGACTTCTCCTCAAGCCCTCTGCTGCTATAGGCCACATCTTCTCACCTCTTGCCTGGACTGTGGCAACAAACTGGTCTCCTTGCCTCTAATTTTGCCCTCCTCCGAACTTTGACATGACTAATAGGCACCATTGATTGGACAACTACTCAGTGCCAGACGCTGTGGTAAGAGTTCCACATGTATTATTCCTAATCCTTGTACCAACCCTGGGAAGTTGCTGTGTTATGTTTCCCCACTGTAAAGAAGGAGAATCTAAGTTCTAAAGCATCACAGTGTAAATAACCCAGCTTACAGCATGGTAAACACCTGATTTACTGAGAACTGCCTGGCTCTAAGCCTCAATTTCCTTCTCTCTGCAGCCAGGGTAACCTCTCTAATGTACAAATATTCCTGTCTGTTACCCTCAGGGTCAGTTCAGATCCCTTGCACAGCTGATCAGATCTTTGCCATCAGAACTCCACTCTCTGTGCTCAGGTCACATTCAACTTTCAGCACCTCAGAAGTGTCCTCATTCTCCTAGACCTTAGCCCCTTTGCAGATACTCTTCTCCCAGTCTATAACACTCTTCCTCTCTTCATCTGGCTAACTCTTATTAATCCTTCAGTCTCTTTTATTGTGTGTGTGTGTGTGTGTGTGTGTGTGTGTGTGGTTGGTTCCCTGAGTGGGGATCGAACTGAGGCCGCGGCGGTGAGAGTGCTGAAACTTAGCCACTACAGCACCAGGGAGCCCCCAGATCCTTGAGATTCTTTACCCAGCCATCCCTTCTTTCAGGAAGCCTTCCTTGATTCCCCCAACACCAGCTTAGAGTCACCCCTTTATCTCCAATAACGTCCAGTACTTACTTTCTCAAGATACTTCCCCTTCTTTATGTTAGTTGCTTATTTGTGAGGCAAAGGGCTGGATCTAATCTTGTCTATGGTTGCATGCCGGAGCCTCACCCTGTATGCATGGCACAAAGTAGATGCTTGCTGAGCATTTGTTGAATGAAAGAATGTTCCTCAAGTCCAACCTATAGTTTCAAAAAAGTGTGCTTCCAAGAAGCACTGGTCTTTCTTTTCAATGAGGGGGCTGACTAGCCTCTGCAGCTGATGCAGAGATGCAGACTTTTGTAAAGACCCTGAGGGCAAGACCACCACACTCGAGGTCGAGCCCAGTGACACTACTGAGAATGTCAAAGCTAAAATGCAAGACAAGGAGGGCGTCCCTCCTGACCAGCAGCGTCTGATTTTGGCGGGCAAACAGCTGGAGGATGGCCGCACTCTCTCGGACTGTAACATCCAGAAAGCGTCCACCCTGCACTTGGTGCTTCGTCTGTGGGGTGGGATCATCGAGTCTTCCCTTGGCCAGCCTGCCCAGGAGTACAACTGGGACAGATGATCTGCCCCAAGTGTTACAGACTCCTGCATCCCCAAAATGAAACATCAACTACAGCAACAAGTATGGCCACACCAACAACCTGCACCCCAACAAGGTCAAAGAAGGCCCCTCCTCAGCCCACAGGGCTGCCTCCTGCCCAAACCCCTTGGCCCTGGGGCTTCAAAAAAGTTTCCCTTCTGCTAACTGGAGCCGTAAAAAAGAAGAATCCAATCCGAGCAGGTGAGAGAAAACGGGGGTGGGGTGATGGTGTCTAAGATGGCCGCCCCTTCCCTCCATTTTCCTCTTCATCCTCTGCCATCCTTGCTCCTTCCCTCTCCCATAGCACGTCTCTTTCCGATTCTGATCTGCCTCCTCTGGAGCTGCTGTATTATAATATCTCAGGGTTCAAGTGTCAGCTGAGGACAGGGAGGCTCAGAGCAGAGGGGAGCCAGGGCGAGCCCCAGGACTCCTGCCCTGTAGCTCTGATCCTGGAAGAGGGAGCAGGGAGACCTAGCAAAGAGGGAGAGAGTTGAGGTATGCATGTATGTGGCAGTGTGGACAGTGGTGGCCACAGAGCACTTCTTCCAAGCTGCCCTATACAGAGGTTGCTGCCTCTTAAAAGCTTCCCTTCTTCCCTGTGTCTTCAGCTTTGCCTTTCACAATTTGATCCCCTTCCCCAAGCTCCATGGGCCTAGGCACAAAATGCTAGGTCAAGCCACTGGGCAGGGTCCATATCCCAAAGCCATGAGTGGGTCTTTTCCCACCCAAGGAGTGAGTTTCCCTGGTCCCCAGCCCCATGGCTCTGGGAGGACCCTATCAGATTAGCAGCTGTCCTCTAGTATCTCTTATCTATATTCCCACCACCTCTGTTTTCCCCTAGGTTTCTCCCTTTGTCTTTCTGTTTCCCTGTCTCTGGATGCTTTCTTTCTGTCCCCTCTGTGTTCTTTGTCACTAGTGTCTTCACTGGAGACAAGGGCTGGACCTGGGTGCATGGGGGGGTGGGTAGTGGCCAGACCAGGGGCCCGGGACATGAGCGCAACTTTCCAAGCTTCTCTTCCAGGCCCCTGTGGTTGGGGAGCTCCACAGAGGGAGAGATGAGTCAGCAGGGCCGCAGAGCAGGGGGGGTCTGGATGGGGGTGGGGATGCCGGGGTTCCCCAGGGCCAGGGAGTTCAGTGGGGCCATCTGGGTCTCTGAACTCTGGTGGATATGGGGAGTAAAAGATCATTGAGTCCCCTAGAGGTACACTGGAGGTTCCTATACCAGTACGAGTTGCCGGCAGCAATCTGTAGGTCTAGAAGTGCCCTCCGCCTACCCTTACCCCCAGATTCTTGTAGGAAGAGGGGTTCCTAAATCTCCTTTAGGAGAGCTCAGGGATCTCTAGAGCTGTAAAATTGTGATGAGAGGCCTGTGTGCATGTATGGGACATTTGCCATATTGTAACTGTGTATATGATGTGAGTTTGACATTTGCAAAATTGTAACTGTGCGTGGCCTGAGTCTGTGTAAAAGTCCCTGTGGGGGGTATCCTAGGTGGCTGTGAGTCTCTCTGCTTGTGTGTACATTGGTATGTTCATTCTTGTGATTGGGGGTTAGATTATGTGTCTTGGTGCAAGCAACATCTGTATGGTGTGTATATACACATATATCCGTGTGTGTCAATATGGGTGCCTGCAGAGGATGTATGTGTTTATCATTCAGCATGTGTGCAAGTGTTTATCTGAAAGTGTGTCACTCATTAGGTCTCTATCAGAGTACAGGTCAATCTTTATTTCATGGGTTTTCTTCATTGTTCACCTGGGGATTCTCTTTAGGGAAGCCAAAACGTCTATAATAAAAACAAAGGAAGAGCCAGGATTAGGAATTAGGGCTTTCGGAGGAGCCCAGCCTGGGAGGTGGGCAGAGGGCAGTGGTAGAGCCCTCTGAAGGGAGCTGCCCTGGGGAGTAGGGGGTTAGAAGTATCCCACTCTCCCCAATTTTCACTCTCCATTCCCACTGATCATTCCAAAAAGATCTAAAGAGAACTGAGGCAGGTTCCAGATTCAACCCGCTCTAACCTAGAAATCCCACCCTGATTCTTCTAGGGAAGGGAGGGAAGGGAGCGGTCCCTGTAGTTCAGCCCAGTCTTGGGGTTGAGAGATCAGAAAGGCGGCATCCCACCCCTTCCTTCAGGGGCGTCCATCTCTGGGAGCTCAGCGTCTGGGTGGCCATGGGCGGAGGCTGAGGGGCCCCCAGGGTGGTGGGGTGGTGGATAGAAACCAGATGCCTAGGGGGTTTATACTGGAAGGACCAGAGCCGCAGCCTCTACCCGCCCCTGCCACATGGCGCCTCTGCCTGGGCTGCCCCACCCCCTGGGAGGCTGGGCTGAGGGAGGCCTGTGAGGGTGGAGGCAGGTCCTTGGTCAGGGCTCCCAGTTGCTGCTCCCAACCCTGGGGACACTGGAAGGGGATTGGGGGTCTGGACCCAGGATTACCAGGGCCTCAGCTGGGCTGCAGGACTATCTTTAAAAGAATGTGGAAGAAGTCGGAATCCAGGGTCCTGAGGGAGGCAGCTGGGGGCTTCAGGTGGCCCCTCTGCCTGGCTTTGGCACAGACACTTGGGAGGGGACTCTGTGTCCAGGCACTGTCCTGTTGGGGTTGACACATCAGGGGTCCTGACTCACACCTTCCTGGGGACCCTGCTCCTTCCTTTTCCTTCCCTTAGAACTCCTGCCCTTTCCCAGGTAGGATTAGGGTTTAAGGCCCCCAAAGGAAGTGGAAAAGGTTCACCCTCCTTGACCTCATCTCCACTTCGCACCTCTTTTCATCTTATCGTCATTCCTCTTTTTACCCTTCAGTCTCTTCTTTTCCTCTCCAATCTAGTTTGAGCCCTAACACATCTCTCACCTGCCATTTCTTCTCTGGAGTCTAGGCTTTTCACCTCTTCCTCAGTTGCCTGCCTGACCTAACTGGCCTTGGGCTTTTCTGCTGGCACAGTAATTTCTCCAAAGCTTCCCTATCTTCTTCCCAACTTCTGGGGGGTGGTGGGCAGAAATCCATCTGGCACCTTAAGCTCAGACACCCCCCCACCAGGGGGAGACTGCGAGGTCACGGGACACCCCACCACGGGCACTTCCTCTTGGGCAGACGGGTGGGGTGGCCCGTGTAATCATCGGACACAATTATGCGCTATTTATACTCCATCCCCGCCCCCCCACCTGCCTGGCCACTTAACCCTCTGCCTCCTCCGGACCTGACCAAGCCTCCAGCTATTTTCCCTGTCCTGTCCTTTCTCCAAGCCATTGTCTCCTCATCTTTGTTCCTCTGGACCGGTTTCTTTTCCTTTTTAGATTTTTCTGCTCTCTGGTTTTTTGAAGCCACATACCTGGTCTTCTGTTTTTCCTCTTTGCTCCCTCTCTGTTATATCCCATAGCATCTCACTCTCTCGGGTCGTTTCATTTGCTTTGCTCTGTATGTCTCGGTCTTTCTGGCCTTTCTGTGTTTCTTCTTTTGCTTCTTTCCCTTTGTCTGCCCATCATCCTGGTTCCCTAATCCTCTCCCCAAAAGGCCACAGGGTTCATTGGGGAAAATCAAATCATGAGTCTGGAATCCAGAACTCCTGGGTCCTACGCTGAACTTTGATCCTGCCTGCTGGTTAAGCTTCTTTAACCCTCCCTGGACTTCCATCAGCTCCTTCCTGCTCCCCACCTTTTCCTTGGAGAGCTGGATGAGAAAGAGGAGCAAGGAAGTGGGCACTCAGAAGAGAAAGTGAGGGGACTATGTTGGGCCACTGGGGGTGTGGGAAGGGAAGGACAGGGCTCCATTCCTTTGATGGGCAGGGCTGGGAGGGGGGAGAAGGGTGTGTTGGGGAAATAACTTGTAAAACAACCCCAGCTGGCTGGGCCCCTCTGAGGGAGAGATGCTGGTTCTACCACTTGGCTCCCCAGTCCTCTCCCACAAACTTACCTTAGGACCCTGGTTTCAGTTAATAGACTTTTTGGTTTCCCTCTCCCAACCTAGTTGACTTTCCTTCTCCTCATCCCCATTTTGATGAGAAGTCAAAGTTGGGAAGTCCTGCTTAAGCTCTAACTTCAATTCTTCCTGCTGTAGGGGGAACTGATGCTTGGCAATGAAAAAGGGAACCAGGAGCACCCCCACCCCCCTGCCATGGAAAACATGATCACGCATGACAACTGTCACTCAAAGGATAAAGATTTAGTGTGTGGCCAAGAGGGGCCTGGGGAGGGTAACAGGCAAGGAATCATGAAGTCTAGGGCACACCTTTTGGGGTTTAATCCAAAGGGGCTATAGACTTGGGCATGGATGGGTTGACCCAATGACCTTCTACTCCCAGCCTCACTCCTGCCTGCCTTAAATTTTCTCAGAATCTGAAGATCCAGGTTCTGCCCCACAGAGTGAGGTAGGCCTAGGTGCCACTTCCTGGGAGTGAAACTGAGGCATTGGGAAGAAGCCTGGTGAACCCCCAAGCCTGTGCCAGCCCTCCCCACTCTCCATCTCTTCCTCCAGGCCTTGTTCTGGAACCTACCTCAGTGACCCTCAGAGCTTGGGCAGCAGAAGCCTTCACCCCAGAGCACGCTCTCCCTCCTTTCATAACACACATGCACGTGTGCACACACGCATGCACACGCACTGCCCTCCTGATCAGGAGGCGGGTCACTAGAGAAGCAAGCATCTCTGTGGGCAGCTCGGATGTGTATGTGGTGTGTGTGCCTCCAGCCATGTCACTGAGCTTATTTGTCTGAGTTCGTCTCTGTTCATTCATGACAGTGGCTGGGTCCATGTGGGTAGCACTGTGTGTGTGTGCATGTGCATGTATCATCCTGTGTTTGGCCATGAGTGTGTATGTCAGTGTGTTCCAGTCTCTCTGTGTGAGTGTCGTCCCCAATCCCCCATCCCCCCCTGGATCTCTAATTAGTGGTTTGGGGTTTGTTCCTTTTCCCTCCTGTTCCTTCCCTCAGCGGCAGCGGCAGCGGCAGCCTCAGCAGCAGGAGCAGCAGGAGCAGCAGCAGCAGCAGCAGCAGCAGCAGCCGAGCAGCAGCCAGGACTCTGGAGTCAGTAGGATTGTAGGATCGGAGCCCGAGTGGGAACAGGAGTGGAACTGGCCTGGGACAGGAGCTGATCCCCGCTGGGACCCTCAGGCTACCTCCTGCCTGCACTCCCACTGCCAGAGCTCCAGAGAGGAGAGACCCAGGACACCCAGCCCCAGATCCCCCAGGTATCTGATACTGGGGAGCTCTGGGAGGGGTTCCCACAGATGCCCATGGGATTGCTGGGGGCGGGCTGAGGAACACCTGGGCCCACCTACCCTTCGACTCTTCCCCTCAGGGCCCCCCACCCCCAGGATGCCCTGAAAACTTGCCCATGTCCCTACCCCGCTCCTGCTTCCACCCAGTCCCTGGGAGCCCTGTTTCTCGTCTCCCGCCCAGATCCCTTCTTTGGGGAGCTCAGCAAATGGAGCAGGAAATTTGGACCCTCTGCCTCCCTCTCTCGTCCTGCTCATTGGATCCGGAGCCTTCTCTGCTGGGAAAGCTGTAATTAGAGGGTGGATCCCTACAGACAGAGAGCAGCCCCCCCACCCCCCACCCCCCAGTCCCTTCTAACTTTAGATCTCTTCTCTCCCATTCTCCCATTCTCCCTCCCTCTCCCTCTCCCTCTCTAACCGGCTCGGTCTCTCCATCTGCCTGGCTCCTTGGGACCCGGTCCCCAGCCTCAGGATGGCGTCCTCCCTGCTTGAGGTAACTGCCCCCTTCTCTCCCTAGGACACCAGCCACAATCTTAATGGTCAACTCACACAGATAGTTGCTGTGCTACTTGTCACTTTCAGGAGACCCTCTGATGAAGAGAAAAGAGTAGGATCAGAGGACGGGAAGCAAAGGACAGAAGAAAGGGGAGGAGAGAACAGGGCCAGGGGTCAAAGAGCAGACTGAGGAGTAGGAGAGGGGCTTAGGCCAGAAGGCAGGACCCCTAAGGTCAGACACGCACACCGCACACCGACTCTGAGGAGTGGGAAGGGAGCAAGCAGAGGGGGGAGTGGTGAAAGAGGGGTGGGAGACAGATGCACTGCTAGCACACCAGGGGACAGAGAAGAAGGACAGAGAGGACTGGTTGAGGGGGCACAGAGTGGCAATTAGATACAGTTCCTTGGAGGTCCTGTCTCCTGGAACTCTTAGCCTGAGCAGTGTCTTGCCTGGATTATAGGTGGGGAGGGGGCTGGGGCTCTAGGCTGGTGTGTGTAGGAGGGATGGGCTGTGAGAGATGGGAGAAGGGTAGTCCTGCGCATGTGAGGGGGTTGACCAGAGGAACTGGGTCCTGGCCTGAGAGGGAACCAAGGAGGAGGGCCAGGGTCTGAGGCCGCCTGCCCGGCTCACAAATATTTAGCTTTCAGCCAAAGACAAACTCAGCTCTATTTTGGGAGTGGGAGGCTCCAGGGCGGACTAGGCCACTTCCCCTGCAGGCTGGGACCCCAGCATCCCCTGCCTCTGGCACTGAGGATGGAGGGAACGAGGGCACCATGGGGTTAGGGTTTGGGGTCTTGAGAAATCACTGACTTTCCCGGGGCTTCTGGGGGACTCATGGTATAGTTGGAAAGGGACTCACAGCCATTCAGGTCCTGTTTGAAAGAAAGTCCTGAGTTCTCCCTGCTCCTGGATCTCTGACTGTTTCTCTGTCACCATCTCTGCCATGCTTTCTAGATCCCTCCATAGGAATTTGGAGCCAGAGAGCCCTCCCTTAAAGTCAACCCCTTTCAATAGCCTTGAACCTTCCATATTCTTGGGCCCCTCAGCAGCCCCCCATCTCTGTTCCCAGTGCCCTAGCTCACGTCCCAGGGATGGTGGGCCAGACAGGGAGTGGACACGTTCAGCCTGTAGGAGGTGTGCGTGTGAGATGGAGGGGACCTTCATGCCTGTGTTCACTGGCCTGAGTGTCTTAGAATGTAAACCAGCAACTACATGCGTGGCTGGCTTTGTGAGAGCACAGGTATATGTATAGAAGCTGCGCCATCTGAGTATCTGTTAGTCCCAGTGAGGAATGGTGTGTGTGTGTGTAAGGCTGGGAAATACTGAGTGTGTGACTGAATTTGAATGAATTACGTGCAAGCCAATGGGGTGGATACCATGTCCCTTGTCACTGCTCTGTCCCAGTAAGGGGTCCCCAGGTGTTGGGTTCTCCATCTGCTGCAATGAGGACAGACCGTTCACCCTGCCATCTTCCCACTAGACTCTATATTGAGCCATCATTGACACACTTGTTGTTGGTCTTGAGGAAGCTAGAGGACTAAGGTACATGGAGGTTCTGGATCCACCCAAGGCCAGGGTAGTGTCAGTGGGTGTGGGCATCATGCCAAAGTTGCCAGCATGGCACTGGAGCCTGGGGGAAGGGCTGGCCCAAAGGCCTGCTGGAAAGACACCAGACTGGAATAGCATTTGGCAAGATGCATGTGTCCTAGAAACTGGACCTCCATGTCCCTCACTCCCTGTGAGCTAGAGATGCCCCAGCACAAAGGCATTCCAGTTCCTCTGTCTCTTTCATCAATTTTTGGGTACCTGGACCCTTACCCTTCCCTCCCCCAGCCACCACCACCAGGAAGCCCTCTGCTTGGCATGGGTGGGAAGAACTTGGGATTCAGAGAGGGAAGCAGCTGCTGCATGATGGGAGGTTCACCTGGGCTGAGTGAGTGCAGGGGAACAGAGAGGAGGGAGAAATGGGGCTGGGGGCGAGGTGGGGATGGAGAATTTTAAGAACGAAACAACTTGGAAGGAGGCTGAAGAAGTGGGGAACTGGAAACTGGGACCTTGGGTACTCAGAACCTGCGGCCAGTTAGCGTCCAGATGTACAGTGAGCATTGCAGCAGGAGGTCAGCTGGGTGCTGCGAACAGCCCGGGAAGAGGGGCTCCCTTCCCTGACTGCACTTCTGGGTGAGAGCGGGACAGTCCCTCCTGTCGTTCCTTTTCCCCGTTTGTACCTTAAGCCTGCCTCTTTGTTGTTTTCTTAGCGGGTGGTGGGTGGAGGCAGGAGGAAAAACAACTGGAAGGTGGGACTCCTGGGTCCCCCGGAAAGGCAATCCATTTGATCAGGTATGGGAGCTCATAATTAGAACCCCTGGCCAGGACCCTCTCCCCAGTTCTTGGAGGAGCACAAACAGCAAGAGAAGGAAACTGAGGCTGCCCTGAAACTTAGCCAGGGGCCCAGTTCTCTTGGCCTCTAGAACAGTCTGTGTGGGCGGGGAGCCTTGCTCCCTTTTCCCTGCCCTCAGGGGCCCTGGGCGCCTCGCTCCCCAGGGCTGGGGTCTCCTGTTGGCCTAGGGCTGCTTGCCTCCTTTCACCCCTCCTCCCCTCCCCACAGCTGGGTGGGGTCCCTGGGCTTGGCTGAGGCCCCTGTGGCCACAGTGTGAGGGCCGGGCGGGGGGACGGCGTCGGCGTTTTTAAAAATAAACCGACCGCAGGGAAACCAACGGAGCCGGGCCGGGCTGGGCAGAGGGGGAGGGGGCGGTCAGGGGGAGAAGGCTGGAGGAGTGGCCTGGTCTGGGGGGTTTCTGCGGCCTGGCCCTGCGGTGGTTTTCTTAGGTAGGAAATGTGCCTTCTTCCTCCTCCTCCTCCCCCTTTTCTTCTCTCTTCCTCCTTTCCCCTCCTCTGTTTTCCTTTGCCTTCCCAGCCCAGCCTCTTTCCCTCACTGTTTATACTGCTTTCCTCTAGCTCCCTGCCATTTGTCTTTTTACCTTTCTGCTCTTTGGGGTCCCTGCCCATTTCGGCCCCTCAGTGCCCATTTCCCACTCTGTCCCCCACCTGTGGGGGCTTTTCTGTAAGTTCCTGACTCTGTCCTGGGTGCTTGCCCGCATGTCTCTGGGTCTCTGCCTCTCCTTTCCTCACTCCATGTTTCTACCTCTCCTTTCTTTGGGGGTTGGGTTCCCACCCCAGCAGCTGCCCTGCCCTAGCCCACTCTCTGCATGGGGGGTCAGAGACTCCAGGGGAGCCCTGACCGAGAAGGACCAGGGCTTTACCAGGCCCACATTTGAGAAGCTTTTGGTGGCTCAGCTTTGGGCATTCATGTCCATGGGGTCAACAGGACCCTCAGAGAGAGGTAACTGAGTAGGGGGAGCAGCAGGATTGGGAAGCAGTGCAGGAGCGGGGTCCACACCCACCTCTCACCATGACCTGAAGACCCCAGACCTATCTGGAGGATTGGTGTCACACCCAGTCCACATGCCCGAGCTAGCAGAGAGGTCGGGGAACCCTGGGGTCGTAGGTTCCTTTTCAGCTTTACTAGGAAGGCACCAGGTACATCTGCTTCTGAGGGTGCCAGTCAGGGAACTGTCCAGGGTCAGCTTTTGAGGACATCTCTCTCTCTCTCTTTTTTTTTTTTTTGGTGGGATTTTCAGTAACGGAGGCATGTCTATGCCAGCTAGGGATTCTGGAGGGCATCTCCTCCCTGGACGTGCCGAGGCTGACTCAGGGAGGCATACCGGGAGCTCCTGAGGGACGGTGCTCTCAGGGGGTCTGGCCTGGTAGCAGCAGCAGGATGGGATTAAGGGCATTCTGCATGTCTAGAACACCCCTATGCCCGCATCTACATATCTTCCGTCACTCGCTGTTGGAAGGGTGAAGAGAGACCAGCTACATGGGCTTCATGTTAGGGGACACTGAAGCACAGAGGAGTGTGACCATGAGCCAGTCTCTTAGCCACCCCAATCCCCCGCCCTGGAGGGGTGTGAGGACTTTTAACTTCTCCCAGCCCTCCAAAAGGGGTACAAGCTGGCTCTATAAAGCAGGAGGTGTCCACTGCCTGCTTGAAAGACATTCTTGCCTCAGCCACAGTCCTGGCTTGGCTACAGCCCTGTTCCCTCTCAATGTCCCAGTGTCTCCGCTGTTCCTTCCTCTTGCTACTCAGCCCCAGAGTTTCTGCCAAGAGATTCTTTACCAGGGACATGAGGACAAGGCCTCAGGGAGACCAGTCCACTGCCTTAGTCACGAGATGAAGTGGAGACAGGAAGTGGAATATGGGGTGACGCTGGGAAAATCTGGAATGAGGGCAACTACAGTCCCCTAATGCTTCTCCTTTCCATGATGCTCTTTGAGTGTCTTCTTTCCCCTCCAATCCCTGACCATGGCCTCTGCTCCGAACCCACTCCCAGGGGTCAGGATCCCTAATTCTTACCTCATCCAGGCGCTGCCTCTATCTCCAGCTCTTTGCACAGCTATTTAAAAGGCATCTCTTATTCCTTGGAGGCCCTTGCACACCCTCAGCTACTCTACAGTGAGCTCTGCTTCCTGCCTCCTGGGTCGGGGTGTTAGGCTGCAGTCTTGAGCCTCTGATCTCCTTTTATAGTGCCATCTGAGCTGTGCCCTGAGACTCAGTCCTCACTGGTCCCCCTCTTACCTCTAATTCCCCATTCTTTTCAATTCTTCCCTGACCCCTCCGTTCTCTTTCCATGTCTCTAGGTTGCAGTCCTAGAGTTTGCCCGTCCCTCTGCATTCTCCTCCTCTCCCCTAAGCAGTGTTCCCTCTCTCCTCAGGAGGAAGCTCACTATGGCTCCAGTCCCCTGGCCATGCTGACAGCAGCGTGCAGCAAATTTGGTGGCTCCAGCCCTCTGCGGGACTCAACGACACTGGGCAAAGCGGGCACAAAGAAGCCATACTCTGTGGGCAGTGACCTTTCAGCCCCAAAAACCATGGGGGATGCCTACCCAGCCCCCTTTTCAAACACCAATGGGCTCCTCTCACCTGCAGGCAGTCCTCCAGCACCCACCTCGGGCTATGCCAATGACTACCCTCCCTTTTCTCACTCATTCCCTGGGCCCACAGGCACCCAGGACCCAGGCCTACTAGTGCCCAAGGGACACAGCTCTTCTGATTGCCTGCCCAGTGTCTACACCTCTCTTGACATGGCACACCCCTATGGCTCCTGGTACAAGGCAGGCATCCATGCAGGCATCTCACCAGGCCCAGGCAATGCTCCTACACCTTGGTGGGACATGCACCCTGGGGGCAACTGGCTAGGTGGTGGGCAGGGCCAAGGTGATGGGCTGCAAGGGACACTGCCTGCAGGTCCTGCTCAGCCTCCATTGAACCCACAGCTACCCACTTACCCATCTGACTTTGCTCCCCTTAATCCAGCTCCCTACCCAGCTCCCCACCTCCTGCAACCAGGGCCCCAGCATGTCTTACCCCAAGATGTCTATAAACCCAAGGCAGTGGGCAATAGTGGGCAGCTGGAGGGGAGTGGTGGAGCCAAACCCCCTCGGGGTGCAGGCACAGGGGGCAGTGGTGGATATGGGGGTAGTGGAGCAGGACGCTCCTCCTGTGACTGCCCCAACTGCCAGGAGCTAGAGCGCCTCGGGGCAGCAGCAGCTGGGCTGCGGAAGAAGCCCATCCACAGCTGCCACATTCCTGGCTGTGGCAAGGTGTATGGCAAGGCCTCACACCTGAAGGCCCACTTGCGCTGGCACACAGGCGAGAGGCCCTTCGTCTGCAACTGGCTCTTCTGCGGCAAGAGGTTCACCCGTTCCGACGAGCTGGAACGCCACGTACGCACTCACACCCGGGAGAAAAAGTTCACCTGCCTGCTCTGCTCCAAGCGTTTTACCCGGAGTGACCACCTGAGCAAACACCAACGCACCCATGGCGAGCCAGGCCCAGGGCCCCCACCCAGCGGCCCCAAAGAGTTGGGGGAGGGTCGCAGCGCTGGGGAAGAGGAGGCCAGTCAGACGCCCCGACCTTCAGCCTCTCCGGCACCCCCAGAGAAAGCCTCTGAAGGCAGCCCGGAGCAGAGCAACTTGCTGGAGATCTGAGCTGGGTGGAGGGTCTCCAGCCCTGGGGCTGCTTGCCAGCCTCACCTGGCTCCGTGGACCACTGCTTGCCCCTCACTCCCTTTGCCCTATGCATGCTGCCCTTTGGGGCTCTCATTCATCTCTCCCCTGGCCATTCTGGGCCTGGGTATCTTCCCGCATGGCTCCTCAGCTCATCTCTTCCCCTTGTCTTGAGCCCATCTGCAAACTCTTATCTTAGGCCCTCACCTTGTGCCTGATTTCTGCACTCTGGCTTCCTAAACTCTTCCTGGCCTCTGCTCACAGTTTCTCTCTTCTCTGCTTTTACCACCCCAACTCACTCTCTTTCCATTTGGGCTCCCAACATTTTATTTCTCCATCTCAAGTTTAAGTCCTTGACATGCATCCTTTCTGCTTCCCAAGCTTATTTACCACTATCCCTTAGCTTCCAGGCTCCAGTCTTCCCAACTTATCATTCCACTGCTTTCCATGCTCCAGAGCGTTCTTCCTTTTTACAAACACGATGATGATGATGATGATGATGATGATGATGACGACGATAATTTATTGCCCCCTGGTGGCCTGTTCATTAGGGACCATATTAAGGGGGATTGGGGTTAGTGACCTGGCAGGGAGAGCAGGGTGCCAAAAGCGGGGCAGACCAGTGGGGATCTGATCCCAAAGATGGGGTGACCCCAGGGTCAGGGAGGCTGCCCCTAGGCTTGTATATTTAACCCCTATGTTCCAAGAGAAATGAATAGTAATAATAATAATTCTATTTATCTAAGTTATGATGACAGGTCAGGTAGAGTGAGCTGGGAGGGAAGGAGGTCCCTTTCTGCTATGGAAATTTTAGACAAGTGTATTTCTATATAGAAAAAGGGTTAGTGGAGATCTTGTTAATATAATTTCTATCATTGGGGTCTCAGTTAATGGGGTTTCTCTTTGATGGAATCTCTGCTAATAGAGTTGGTTAGCTAGATCTCTGTTAAAGAGTTGATGGGGTCTCTCTCAGTTAGGGGATCCCTAACATCCCCACCTCCAGCCAGAAGCTGTGAAACCTCAAGTCCTATGGAGGGGAGGACTGGAATGTACCCCAGCTCCCTTGACCCTAGAACAGGTTCTTCCACTGCCTCTCTTTGACATCATGACCCCATCTGGCTAATCCCTTGTTGCCATGGTTATGGAGAGCTTGGAACTGCCATATTAGGCTCTTTGGGGAAGCCTACCTAACAGGAGGAGGACAATGGTTTGGAGGTGCCTCTCCTGAAGAATAGGTGGGGAAGGCTTTCTCTGGGATCAGATTCAAATAAATCAAGTATTTATTGAGTGCCTACTCTGTGCAAGGCACTGTGCAAAGCTCGTGTCTAGAAGCCACGAGAAAGCATTTATAGACCTAGGAGGACAGATTTGGGTGTGTACACAGTTCCCCAACCTGGGACTTCTGATGCTCCCAATTCCACCTCCAGTGACTTTTAAAGCCGCTTCGTGCCTTGAATGCCTTTCCTGTGACTTTGGATCCTCCTTTTCTATCTCCTGCTCCATCAAGGCCCCAAATTAAAGGGTTAAAGCCGCCGGGGCTTGGGAAGAGGGTAATATTATGGAAGGGAAGGGATCATGCCCTCATGGAGTCTTTTTTTTTTTTTTTTAATTTAATAAATAAAAGTTTGATTTTAAATTTTGTCCTGGCGCGAAGAGGAAGGGAGAAGGGTGAGCCACTGGATTTTTCCTTGGTAAATTGGGGACTCCCCATAGGCATTCTGTGGTACCCGTTTGCACATTATGTCCGCGGTAGAAGACTTCCTTGGCCAGCGGAGTTCGGTTTTTGACCGTGTAGAGCTCTCTGCGGAGTTGGAAACACAGAGATTTCTTCCCCGGCTCTTTCTCGGACTCCGCACCGACGGACCCTAGCTGGCTAGGGCAGCGACCAGGCCCGAGCGTCAGCCCTGGGGGCACAGCGCGGAATACAGCGAGACCCTGGTCGGGCCGAGGGGCGGCTCCCGGCGGGCGGCCCCAGCCTGGCACGTAACCCGCCCCCTGCCCGGGCCTGCAATCAGTCGTGCCCGCCACCGAGTTAGCGGAGGAACAAAAGCCACTCTGTGGCAGTCATCCCCCTGCCACAATAGGGCTTTGTGCGGCCCCCACCCGCTAGGGCTCCCCCGCTGGGCTGAGGGGGCGCACCAGCCGCGCCCCCCGGCCTGGGCCCGACTGCGGGCGGCGCTTAGGCCCACGGTCCCCCTCACGAGCTCGGGAGCGGCGCTCTGGCGCCGCAGCTCGGGAAAGGAGGGGCGGGTCCGAGGCGGCGAGCCGGGCGGACTGGAGGCGCTAGCCCCCTCCCCACTTGGCTGCCCTCCCGCCCCCAGCCAGGTGCGAAATCTCCTGCCCTCAGGCGGGGCGCGGCTTCAAAGGCGCTTTGAAGAAACCCGCATTCCGAGGGCATCTCCAGTGGCCTGAGGGCAGTGGCGGGAGACGGACTTGGGGGAGGGGATGGGGATGGCCCGTGAGAGGCAACTCCGAGTGGACCCCCGGCTCCGGCCCCCACCCTCTCGGCGGGCTCCTCAGGACCCGCCAGGGTCTGGCCCTCTCGCCTCCCGGTCTCCGCCTGTCCGGTGCCAGCTCCCGCCCGCCGCAGCCCCGCGGTCCTCCCCTCCCCGGCCCCTCGGCCCCTTTCATCTTCTCTAGACTCCGTTGGGGTTTTGCTGGTTTCTGGGAGATAAAAACCGCCTCAAATAGCGGCGGCGCGCCGCCAGGACAAACAGGGCCGGGCGGGCCATGTGCGCCTGGTTACCGGCCCTAGCCGGGGCGCCCGGGAAGGGGGGCGGGCCGAGCTCCAGGCACCCAAGCTCCGGCGGTGGTTCCCGCCTCCCAAAGTGGGAGTCCCATGTTAGAAGTCTCGGTCAGCGGCTCAGGCGCTGCCTCGGTTTCCCGCCCAGGTCGTAAGGAGGGGCCGATGTAGACCGCCCGCTAAGTGCTCGGAGCCCCCGGGGCGGTCGGTCACGATTGCTGTGTCGCAGGGGCCGCCGCGCCCCCTGGTGAAGTTAGTGGAGAGTGCGCTAGGCCTGGGCTTCAGCCTCCCCAGAATCTGCAAATTGTGAAAACCACTCAACGAACCTTAAATAAGCAGTATGGGGGAGGCGGTGGCGGAATGTGAATACACATAGCTCTGTTTCTCCTCCCCAGTTCACATTACAGGGTAAGAGGCAGGTACCCACCCAGTAATTACAACACAACCTGTTGGTGAAAATCAGGCTTCATGAAATGGAGGTGGAAGTTACAGGCCCAGCCCTAGTGATTCTGGGGGGTGTCTGGGGTTGGATGCTGTCATGACTTGAGGTACAAACAAAAAGCTTTGTTGGTGGGTTCTCTCTACTAATCTGTCAAGAGTCACAGACTCCCTCTTTTCCTTCAGATCTGTTCTGCTTCCCTTTCTCAAGGAGACCTTTCTCAGACAGTTTCCCAAAAACAGTTTTTTACATGATACTTTTTAAGCCTCTGTGTCTACCCAGGTGACAGAAGATTAAAGCGGGGCTACTTAAAGTGTGGTCTGTGCAGTATCACCTGGGGGCTTTTTGGAAATTCAGCTTCAGAACTCTACCCCAAATCTCTTTTATCAAGATCATCAGATGAGTCCTATGGCCATTAACATTCTGGACCCTCTTCTGAACGTGGAATAACTCTCTGGGAGGGGGCTTTCCATGTAGAAAGGAGGATTCAGAATTCAGAATGCTAAACAAGAATGCCCTTTAGATTCTCCCGAGAGACCAGTAGCTCTTGGGAGTGAGGACTATTCCTTACACATTTCTCTGTGAACAGAGCATGGTCCTTGGAATTGCTTATTAACATTTAAGTGAAGAAACCAATGCCCAAGGTCACCTAGTTTTTGGCAGTTGTGGCTAATGATCTCTGATATCTGTTTAGCACTTTACACTTTATTTATTTATTTTTGGTTGGTTCCCTGACGGGGAAGCGGACCCAGGCCGCGGCGATGAGAGCGCCGAAACCCAGCCACTAGACCATCAGGGAACCCCCTACACTTAATTAAATGGCTTCTTTTCCATTATTTTGAAAGGAAAACAACCCCTTGAAATAATTAGGACACTCTGCAAGTGAGGAAGCTGAGAATTCAACCGTTTTCCCGAAGTCATGTAAGCAGAGGAGCCCCAGTTCTGCGTAAGACTCCAGTTCTAGTTCCATCCCTTGGAGTTAGAATAGTTCAATTTCACTTTTATTCTTATCTCAGAATGCCTGGTTTTGGTATTTTTAGGTGAAATGTCTCTGTGTCTCTCTCCTCATGGTGATGGAACAGTACCTATCTTATGGGGTTGTAAAAATTATACAAGCGCTTATCATAACAAGTACTCAGGAAATGTTAGTTTTCCAACGGTTCCCACTTTTCCTTCCAGGACGTCTAACCCTGTGGGCTCTAGGTTCGGGCGGGCGCAGCCCTTTGGCTTCCAAGGTCTCCTCGGACTTTTCTCCTTGCCGAGGCTTTAAGGACCGCTGCCGGTGACAGTTTGTATTTTCCTCGGGGCGATCCACAGTCCTGGGAGGCTTTAGGTACCTCCCTGAACGTGGCTTATTTTGGGCTTTCCGAACGCTGTGAGAGTGGGAGACTGCGTGGGGGAATTCGGAACTGAGAAAAAACACATCTCACAGGAAAAAAAATACGACTCCGACTCTTAACGAGGAGTTAGTTGGCCTTGCGGACTCGTCTGCGCCGCTCCTCCAGCCGCTGGGAGGCGCGCGAGGAAGCTCCGGAAGTCGGTCCCGGACTGCGCACGCGCCCTTCTTCTCCGTTACTCCTCCCTTCACTTCCGTTTATCCTTGCAGCGCTGTTTGTCCCAGGTGGCTACCCGTACGCATCTGAATCTAGCCCGGGAACTGAGGAATCAGAGGAGCGGGATCCGCGAGTTTGCTGATTCCGGACGTCCTTGGGACCGGCAAGATGTGCTCCCTGGGGTTGTTCCCTCCGCCGCCGCCCAGGAGTCAAGTCACCCTATATGAGCACAATAACGAGCTGGTGACAGGCAATACCTATGAGAGTCCGCCTCCTGACTTCCGGGGCCAGGTGGCTAGGGAGAGAAGGGAGGGGACCTACACAGATGGGGCGGAGTCAGGGAGAACCGGGGACCCGAGGCAGAGTGATGGGGCTGGGTCGCGCGTCCCCACTGACGGGCTGGAAACCGCCTGGCCACTGCTGGAGAAGAATAGACAGGCTGGAATTGGAGGAGGAGGGATGCTAAGAAGCTGTGGGACAGGCCTAGAGGGAGCGGAGAGAATGAGGGCGAATCTAGGAGAAGTGAGAGTGCAGGAGAACTGAAAAGTTGGGGACAGTGTCTGGGAGAACTGGGAGAGCACAGCCTGGAGCGCATTTTTCCGTTGCTGGGAAGGAAAAGGAAGAAAACTGACGTTTATTGAGAGTTTGCTGTGTAAGGAGGCTCTGAGGCAAGTGTTCACCAATGTTACAAGATTTAATAATCACAGCAACCCTATGAAATATTATTGTAGTTTTACAATTAAGGGAGCTAAGACCTATTTCCCAGTCTCACAAGTCTCATCTGTGGAAATGGGAAACAGGTTTCTGGAGCCTTTTATTCTTAGCCCAGACATGGGTTGGAGATGGCAGGGAGTTCAGCAGAGATCTGGGGAAGAGACTGACTCACAGTCACACCTCTCACTTCTGGGCTATAGTGGATCAATCTTCCTGTACTAAACCTGACTAAGGATCCCCTGAAGACCCCTGGGAGGCTGGACCATGGCACAAGAACTGCTTTCATTCATCATCGGGAGCAAGTGTGGAAGAGATGCATCAATATTTGGTGAGATGTGATAAAGGGTCTTCTGGGCCATGATCTGGAGATCCTGGAGCAAATGAGGTCACACTTTTCTGCCTCAGGCTGCCACGCTTTCTCTAGCTCAGAGCCTTATGTCATTCAATATATCAAATTATTGGTCCTTATTGTAGAACTCAAGGCTACACAATGGTATTTCCATATAATCTCCAATGACGTGCTTTGTTTTCTGGTTTGATTATGTGAACCTGCTTCCTATCCCCTCCTCCTGTTATTAGAATTTTCTTTTATTTATTTTCATTTTTTATTTATTTATTTATTTATTTATTTATTATGTGGGTAGTTCCCTGGCTGGGAATTGAACCCAGGCTGCAGCGTTGAGAGCACCGAAGCCTAGCCACTACACCACCAGGAAACTCCCTGTTTAGGTATAAGATTACAGTGAATAATCTCATATGTACATTATTCATTTTGCATGTGCAGGAGTGGAACCATACAGCATGGATTCAGTTCCTGGCTGTGCTACTTTTTAGCTGTGGGACCTTGTTCCTTAGTTTCTTCATCTGAAAAATGGAACTGATCTTACAAGATTATCGTAATGATTAAATGAGTTAGTATACATAGAACACTTAGAGAACAGTGCCTGGCCCATATTAATCCCTTCAAGGGTGAGTTCAAAGAGTATGTTCATTTGTAATCTTGTGCGCTCTTGCCAAATAGTCCTCTGTTGAAATTGCACATTATTTACAATACTTTGAGAAGTGTATGAGAGTGAGAGTGTTTTCCCACACATGTGCTATCAGACTTCAGTATTTGGTAATGCAGTATGGTTTGATTTGCAAGTCTTTTTGTGTGAGTGAAGTTAAACATCACTTCATTTTCTGAAAGCCATTCAGTCCTGGGTTCTTTGTTACTTCCTGCCTCTCTGGCTGCTGCTGCTGCTTCTCTTCCTGATATCCCTTAATTGTTGGTGTCCCTGGCTGGACTTGGAATTGATGCTCCACATTGTGGGTGTTCATTTGTCTGTTAAACATCCCCAGTTGGAAATTCCACAGGCTTCAATATACTCATTAAGTTCAAAACTGATCTCTTTATTTCCCTCCCCAAACCACTTTCTTTGTGTTTTTTCATCTCAGGGAATGACATTATTCATTCAGGAGGAAGTAGTTTGAATGTAGGCTATGGGGAGGACAGACAGGTTGAATCCTGACTTTGGTACTTCTTACCTAGGTCACTTGACTGTTAACCTCTTCATACCTTTTGTTTTTTCTAAAAATGGAAATGATAACAATACCTATTTTGTAGGGTTATGATAATGGCTAAATTAAATGATGCATGTGAAGCATCTAGCCCAGCCCTAGCACACAGTAAGCAGTATTACCTGCTATAATTAGTACCTATGTGTTTCCCTGGATATTACTACACTTGATCTTAGCCAAAAGGCTGAGAAGCAATTTCCTTGGATATTACTCAGATCCTATCTATTAAACTTATTCAAGCTCTTCAGTCTGTCTGCTTTTCTCCATGCCCCATGGTTCAGACCACTTTGGCCTTTTTCAAGATTCCTGAAGTAGCCTCTTTAAACCATCTCCTTCTCTCCATTCCTATCCCCCTCTAATCTTGAGCCCTACTGATCTTTCTTTTTTTTTCTTTTTCTTTTTTTTGATCTTTCTTTCTTTTGTTTTTGTTTTTTGTTTTTTTGTTTTTTGGTAGTTCCCTGGATGGGAATTGAACCCAGGCTGCAGCGTTGAGAGCACCAAAGCCTAGCCACTACACCACAAGGGAACTCCCCCTACTGATCTAAAATGTCATTGTGATCAGTTAATTGCTCTACTTAAAAGTCTTCCATGGCTGTCCATTCACTGTCCTAGGATAGGCAAGTCTTAACTTCTTGGCCTGCTCGAAAAGGGCCTCTGAGCCTTAGGAGCTTTAGTTGCCTCATTGGTAACTCCTCCCACCATTTCCTGACTGCTGCCCACATTCTCAGAATGCCCATTTTAGTGTGAAGATTAAAGGACAGTATATAAAGTGCATGGCACATAGTTGCCACTCATTAAATGTGAGTGCTGTTATTTATGTATGTATGTATGTATGTATGTATGTATTTAGATGAGTGGGATGGTTCCCTGGCTGGGAATCGCACCCAGGCCGTGGCATTGAGTGCGCTGAGGTCTAGCCACTGTACCACCAGGGAACCCCCATGTTAATATTTTTTATTTTTTATTTTTTTATTTTTTTTGTATGTGGGTAGTTCCCTGACTGGGAATCGAACCCAGGCCGCAGTGTTGACAGCGCCAGCACTGAAGCCTTAAGCTACTACAACATCAGGGAACTCCCCCCCCCATGTTATTTTTAATACGTGTTTATTGACTGGCTGAATAAAACTTGTAGAAGGGAGACTGAAGGGATCAGAGTAATTTGACTCACAGCTTCCTCTCATCAGGCGTGATATGGGCCTATTTGGGGTGCTAAATGAAATTGCAAACTCAGAAGAGGAGGGTAAGTATTTTCCCTCTAGTCTTTTCTAGTTTTGCGGTTGGCATCTCCCCTCCACATTCTCCCTAACTCATCCCAGTTACCTGTTGGCCCAGCTCCTTTCCCTTTAGCCCTGTTTTCCCTAGTCCAGTGTCTGTGTTGGTATCATCTTCACTTCTCCCCTCTACCTACCCCACATACCCTAGAGTGTCCAGAGTACTTGTTGGGTGGAAGGACTTGAGGAGTAATCATCCTTGCTTGTCCCTCACCTAAGAGGATGCCCAGTGAGAGCCATGTGAATGGTTTAATCAGAGCTGCTTCATCAACCCCACAGTATTTGAATGGGTGAAGACAGTGTCCAGATGGGCCCTGGCACTCTGTCGGTGGGCCTCCTCCCTCCATGGATCCCTCTTCCCTCATCTGTCTGTAAGTTTGGCTTCCTCCCCTGGCCCTCCAGCTCCTGCCCTGCTCTGTTTCCTATCCCTTAAGGGCAGGGTGGAGTGGGAAGAAGACTCGAGGGTGGGAGTGTTCCAGCTCCACTGTGGGAACACTGAAGTGGTAAGTTCCCTTTCTTCTGGTGCTGGTGCATCTCCTATCCACTTTGATCTTGCAGCTCAAGAGTGAAGATCTGATTGCTGAATTTGCCCAAGTCACAAATTGGTGAGTGTACAAACTCTGGGGCTTTTGTGAGAAGGAAGTTCTGAACCTTGAAACTTCTGCTAGGGAGAGGGAAGTCAAGGCAGACACTCCTCCCACCATTTCCTGACTGCTGTCCACATTCTCAAACCTACATTCCAAGAAATAAAAAAATAAGTGAATAACAATAATGTCCTCATGTGGAAGGGAATCTGAGCTTCTGGGCTGGGATATGGGTAGGTATAGGTTCAGACTCTTCATGCTTATTCCTGCCCCAGGTCCAGCTGCTGCTTGCGGGTCTTTGCATGGCACCCCCATACCAATAAGTTTGCAGTGGCCCTGCTAGATGACTCGATCCGTGTATATAATGCCAACAGGTATGTGGGGGCCTACTGGGCAGGCTCTGATTCTTTAGTCTCTGTAGATTAGTCTCCCTTTCCCTCTTCAGCTTTGGTCCCAGGGAAGTCCTGCAGTTCCTGGGCCTGGTACACAGGGATCCTTCTAGAACTGGATGTATCTTCTATCCATCTCTAACCTTTATCCTGTCCTTCTGTCCCACAATACCCCTGGGCCCTGGATGATCAGTTTGCTGGTCTCTGGATTTGCCTTTCAACTGCACTCACGTCTCCTGAGCCTAGTGTCTCTGCTTTGCCTCAGTCTCCCACCCTTTTATCCCAGTACTATAGTGCCCTCTCTGAAGCACCGGCTGCAGCGAAATGTGGCAGCTCTGGCCTGGAAGCCTCTCAGTGCTTCTGTCTTGGCTGTGGCCTGTCAGAGCTGCATTCTCATCTGGACCCTGGATCCCACCTCCTTATCTACCAGGTGAGTCCCAGCAGCCTCTGTCTTACCTTGGCCTGAGGGTTGTGGCCATGCTAGGGGTAGTAAGGATGTCTGGAAGGAGAAGTTCTTTGTCCTCACAGCACTTCCTTTGGGAGAAGCAAACTGTGCTGAGAATAATCTAGAGAAAGGGACAGAACTAGGGACTTAGAGGAAGGCAGGAAGGGAATTAATATGGATATATTTGTAAGTCGAAACCAGTGAAATTGGAGAAAGAATCCCCCGGAGAACTAATTAAATATAAAATAAGAAACTAGTTCTTCAAATTATGAATATAAAGAAGAATACCTTTTGGCCAGCCTTATTAAGGTAAAAGAAAAAAAATCAATGCACATTATTTTCAGAATGGGAAAAGAGAGGTAACCACAGATGTGGAAGAAAATAGAAAAATTATTAGAGAATACCATATACAAGTTTAGGCTAATAGATTTGAACACCTAAAGGAAATGTTCAGTTTTCTAGCAAATATAAATTACGAAAGTGGATTGTAGAAGTAATTAAAAGGGACGACCTCCTACCACTAAAAAAGATGCCAGGCCGATAGGATTTAAAATTTTGGAAAGCCTCCTGATTGATTGATGATTGATTTCCTTTTAATAAATTTTATTTTGGGAGTTCCCTGGTGGTGTAGTGGCTTAAGGCTTTGGCGCTGTCACCGCTGCGGCCTGGGTTCGATTCCCAGCCAGGGAACTACCCACACTAAAAAAAAAAAAAAAAAATTTATTTTGGCATACTTTAGATTTTTAGAAAACTTGTAAAGATTAAGTACAGTTTTAGTATACTCACCCAGTTCCCCATTTTTAACACCTTAGTACCAAGTTACATTTATCAAAACTAAGAAATTGGCATTTGGTTCCCTGGTGGTGTAGCGGCCAGGCTTCTGCGCTCTCACTGCTACAACCTGGATTCGATACCCACTCAAGGAACCAACCCCCCGCCCCCCGAAAAAAAAGAAATTGGCATTTGTATATCGTTACTAACCAAACTCCAGACTTTGTTCAGATTTCACCATTTTTTTCCATTAATGATCTCTATCTGTCCCAGGATCGATCCTGATTTATTTTTATAAAGCTAATGTAACATGAAAACCTAAACCTGACAATAGTTAGTACAAGAAAATAAATATTTGAGCATAGATTAAAAAATCCTGGAGTTCCCTGGTGGTGTAGTGGCTTAAGGCTTCAGCACTGGTGCTGTCAGTGCTGCAGCCTGGGTTCCATTCCCGGCCAGGAAACTACCCACATGCAAAAAAAAAAAAAAATCCTAAATAAAATATTTGCAAATAGAGTTCAGAAACATATTTTTAAAAATCTTAACCAAGTAGGATTTTCCAGAAATTAAAGACTATTCATCATTAGGAAATCTATTCATTATTACATTAGCAAGTTAATGGAGAAAAATGCTTAAATCAATAAATGTTTTAAAAAAGTAGACATTGAATTTGAAAACACAAAGTAAAATAGAAATACAAAGAGATAATCTAAACACAAGAGTATTTACTCAAAATCAGTAGCTGCCATATTAAACTGAAATACAAAATACTAAAGATTTTCAATAATGTCAAGACATCATTGTCACCATTATTAACATTCTTTTTGGAGGCTCTGTTGAGTGCAGTAAGACAAGACAGAAATGTGGTAAAGTCTTGATAAAGAAGAGAAAATTACTCTTATTTGAAATTGCTATGGTTTCATACCTAGATGAAATGAGATCTCAACTAAAAAATCCCTATTTTTGATCTAATAAGAAAAAATTTTTTTTGAAAGAAATTTAAATGTAGTAAGGTGACTGGATCCAGACCCTGAAAATACAGTAGTTTTCCTTTCCTAATAATCAGTTGAGAAATTGAAATGGAAAAGAATATTCTATTTATAATTGGTTCAATTACTAAATTACTAGGTAGGAATAAATTGTTAAATTTATTTAATCTAGTAGACATCTGAAGAAAGTTGTTTAAGAGTATTAAACAAGAGTTGAATAAATGGAGATAAGCTATATTCCTAGATGGGAAAATTTATTCATAAAGATGTCAAGTGTATTTTCAGTCAGAATTCTGCTGGATTTTATTTTTGTGAACTGAATAAAGTTATATTTAGAGTTTTTATGAAAGAATAAATGTGGAAAAAAATAAAAGAATAAATGTGGAAGAATTGCCAACAAAAAAAAGTTGAAAACAAAAAAATACTGAGAAGAGATTTGCCCTATCAGGTATTAAACTATTTTATGAAGTTAACAGTAATAGAAAGTTATTGGCATAAGAATAGACAAACAGATCAATGTAACAATAACAGGAACACATCTAAGACTGTATGGAAATTTAATATGATAAATGTGGCTTTTCACTGCAAGAAAGAAATTTAGATTTCTTTTTTTTAAGTGGTGTTGTGATAATTGGCTATCCATTTAGAAAATAATAGTCCTTGCATTACAGTTTACATCCAAATAAATACCAAGCAGATAAAAGAATACATGTTAAAAAAAAAAAGGACTAGAAGAAAATAGAGAATATTTTTTGCCAATTCACCATGATAGTATTATTAAAATTAACATGTTTGATAATATTCAGTACTAGCAAGAGTAGAAAGACAGGTATGTAAAATACACAGTTGGGGAGTTCCCTGGTGGTGTAGTGGCTAAGGCTTTGGCGCTGTCAACGCTGCGGCCTGGGTTCGTTTCCCAGACAGGGAACTACCCACATTAAAAAAAAAAAAAAAAAAAAATACACACTTAGTGATGAAGCACAGGGTCTGGCAGAATTTACACCCTTTTTAAAGTATTATAGTATAAAGGGATGTGTTGTGTTAGTAACCTATGAAAAAAGGGGTGTTATTCATGCCAGACCCTGTATCGATTGTAGTACAGATTTCTCAGAAAGTAATTTGTTGGAGCATTTGTTTTTCAAAAGGTATAAGCCCTTTTTATGCTCCATTCCATTTTAGTACTCTATTCTACACAAATAATGACATGAATACATAAAGAGACTATTTTTTACAGCATTGTTTGTAATAAAAAAATGAAACACAACTGAAATGTTCATTTGTTGAGACATGACGGAATAAATTACAGTTATCAATTGAGTGGAATACAGTTGGAGCCACTGAAAAGAATGAGATAGGTCTCCGAACGGACCTGAAAATATAAGTATGACTTACTGAATTTAAAGAGTAAGTTGTAGATTGGTGGCCTAATAACCGCATCGAAGCTAAAGGTGATTATAGTTAGGTAGAAGAGGGGAAAGGTGGCTCTAGTTCAGGCAGTAACCTGTACCTGTCAGGCCATGTTTGTGGCTCTGGAGATACAAAGCTGAGTAAGACACAGTGGTGCCCTCAGGTAGTCCCCAGCCTAGTGATGGAGGCCGACCCACAGGCAGCACCTTTATGACAAGCAGAAAACAATGAGGGAGCAGAAGAGGCAGACTAATTCTGACAAGGAAAGATGGGCAGGTTTTGCAGCACAGGATGAGTTCTGGGGAGTGGCTGGTGGCTTTGGAAAGAGAAGAGATTGAACCCCCGAGGTAACATCATGGATGATCCCAGGCCCCAGGTGGGATGGTCCTGTGGGGAGAGGGACCATGACATCTCCCCAGCTCAACATCTTTTAGTCTTACTGGTTAGAAGTTTTGTCTCCTTGTGGCCTAATGAAAGCTTACCCCCTTTCACGCACTTTCTGTTATGGACCAACTGGTGGTGACATTGCCCCCCCATCCTTATTTATTTTTTAACTTCCATGATCCTTACTTGTTTTCCCCAACCTGGATTTGAGCTCCAAGGGACCACTGGGATTTGGAAGTTTTAGTGGGAGGAGGCAAAGAGATAGAATCATGGGGCTTTCTTATTGTCTTGACTCCATACCGTTTCCTCTTGGTAGACCCTCTTCTGGCTGTGCCCAAGTGCTCTCTCACCCTGGGCACACACCTGTCACCAGCTTGGCCTGGGCCCCCAGTGGGGGGCGGCTGCTCTCAGCTTCACCTGTGGATGCTGCTATCCTGGTGAGTTGGTCCCCACCCCTCTTTCGGTCATTTCAGCCACCCCTCAGATTGAGGAAAGAACGTTCTTTGCCTGGTGATAGAAAATGTCCTGCAGAAAAGAGGTAATTGTCTTCTTAGTCATAAAGTTACCTGGGGAAGGATCTACACCATTCATTGTCAGATTTAAAATTCGCCCCGCTATAATTGTAAACATAAAAACCGTTGCCTCCAGTTTTAACAGCCCTTATCCAGCTTCCTCCCTTTCTAGTTCTTTGTACCTTAAAGAAAGGTACATGATGGTGTGCTTGAGTTTCCTCCATCTCACTCTCTTGCCCTCACTCTCCTAGGTATGGGATATCTCAACAGAGACATGTGTTCCCCTTCCCTGGTTTCGGGGAGGTGGGGTTACCAACCTGTTCTGGTCACCGGATGGAAGCAAAGTCCTGGCTACCACCCCCTCAGCTGTATTTCGGTGAGTGGGAAAATGGGGAAAGAACAACCTGAGAAGGGCAGTGGGCTCCTGCAACTTCCAGCAGGCAGAAACTTCTGTCCACATTGCTATTCTTTAACCTGATCCTGAGGCTGACAGAGGGAGGGAAGTCCCAAGTTTTGGAACCCTACAGTCCTAAGCTGTGATCTGCCTCTGGTGCAGAGTCTGGGAGGCCCAGATGTGGACTTGCGAGAGGTGGCCTACGCTATCAGGGCGATGTCAGGTAAGATTCACAGAAGCTGGGAGGAGGTGGTCCCCTGCTCCCCTAAGCTTTTCTCCCCACTTCCTCTACTTCTTTTCCTTCTACATTCCCCTATAGACCACCCTTCCCCTGCCTTTTGCTCCCTGACCCCAGACTGGCTGCTGGAGCCCAGATGGAAACCGACTGCTGTTTACTGTATTGGGAGAACCACTGATTTACTCCCTGTCATTCCCAGAACATTGTGGTGAGTTAGGGGAAATACTTCAGGGTGCAGAATACTTGGGGTAGTCAGAGGGATGCAGGAACCCTCTGGAATATGCTAGTCTGAAGGATAAAGGGAAGTAAAATGGTTTGGAAGACTTGAGAGGTGTTGATGCCTTTGATGGAGAGGAAGCAGGGGACCAGTGAAGAGGCCCATTTCTTGTACTTAGGAGCCTCTGCCCTTATCCACAGGTGAAGGAAAAGGGCGTGTTGGGGGTGCGAAATCAGCAACGATTGTGGCAGATTTATCTGAGACAACAGTACAGACACCAGATGGAGAGGAAAGGTGAGCTGAATGGGTGAGGGAGAGGCAGTGAAAGGAAGCTGGTGGGGACCATGCTGAGCCCTTCCAACCTACTGTTCTGACCCACAGACTTGGGGGAGAGGCTCACTCCATGGTCTGGGACCCCAGCGGGGAACGTCTGGCTGTGCTCATGAAAGGTAAGAGGTAGGGTAAAAGGACTTTGCTCAGGCCACAGCCATCTAGTCCCATTAATCAGATGTTCCCATGCCCTGGCTGCAGTTCTTTTCTTCCTGTTCTGAGATTCTGCCTCTAGAGTTCCTTCTTGTCCCTGATCCATTTCTTACAGGGAATCCACGGGTGCAAGATGGTAAGCCAGTCATCCTGCTTTTTCGCACTCGAAACAGCCCTGTGTTTGAGCTCCTTCCTTGGTAAGTGCTGGGCAGGCCATTAGGTCTAGACTCACCAGCTTTCCCACACCAAGCCCACGTCCCACTCCACCTGCCTCTGCCTCCAGTGGCTTGTTTACGTTTTCTTCCCCTAGTGGCATTATCCAGGGGGAGCCAGGAGCCCAGGCCCAGCTTATCGCTTTCCACCCTTCTTTCAACAAAGGGGCTCTGCTCAGTGTGGTGAGGCGGCAAGGGGGTTGGGGTTCTTGGGAGTGGGGTGTGGAAGAGCTGAGGGCCCTGGCTGCTGTGTGGCTGTGCCCTATGGCCTTCTTTGAGCCCAATTTGATGGACTTTTCTTTCCCCTTTCTCTTCAGTGCTGGTCCACAGGCCGAATAGCCCACATCCCTTTGTACTTTGTCAATGCTCAGTTTCCACGTTTTAACCCAGTGCTTGGCAGAACCCAAGAGCCTCCAGCTGGGGGCGGAGGTTCTATTCATGATTTGCCCCTCTTTACTGAGACATCTCCAGCCTCTGCTCCGTGGGACCCTCTGCCAGCGCCATCACTTGCTCAGCCCCACTCTCCTCACTCCCACTTCTAATAATAAAAAATTCCTTCTATTTTCCACTCACTTATGAGGTTCTTTTCAAGGGAGTTGCATTCGGGTATACTGAAGAAAAAAGGCATGGACTTTGGGTTAAGATCTTGGTTACATCAGTTTTTAGCCACTTCTTGTGAATTTGATCAAGTTATCTAACCTTAGGAACTGGATGGTTTTCAAATGATTAGGAAAACAAAGCTTGAGAAAATACTAACAGGCCTAAAGGTCTAGTATAGGCTCTGGCACATAATGTTTCCTTTCCCCCAAGTTTCAGCAAGTTCCCAGAATGATATAGGACAATAAATGGACAAGGACTGGGTCATTATGAGATAGAAAAACTTTTATTGGACAGTGGCATTTATAGGAGGCATAGGTGCTGGGGGCAGGGCCAAGGTGGCACGAGCCATACTCAAGGCACCCTCTCGGGTATGGTGCCCACCAATGAAGCCGCTGGCATGGACAAAGATACAGCCAGGAATCCCACTGACCTGGTCCAGGGCCTCATCCCGAAGACCCCGCCATGGCTCTGGCAGGGGTAGCCTACAAATGAATAGAAAGAAGTTGGTGGGAGCAAATGGAGGCCTTGAGGTACTGAGAGAGGAAGCACAGCAGAGGCTAAGGCCTCATCTGATAGGGCTGCAACGGGCCTGAAGGTCTGCAGGGTGGTTCCCTACGGCCTCACCTGCTTTGGAATGAATGGAGCTCCTTGGGCACACACTGTACCCGCCACTGTCCAGCCAGGTCAGTGTAGATAACAAAGGCAATGGTTGCTGGGGGTGACAGCTCTGATTCCAGGTGGTAGAGGTGCTCCTTCCAGGGGCATCCACCTTTTGCCAGTTCTATTATCTCTCCACTTGGGTCCACCTGAAAGGGAAGTGGGGCATGGCTGGAAGGTTTAGGGTGGAAGCAGGAGCCCCTGTTGACCAGCAGCCTGCCCAGAGTCACTAATCCCTGAGCAACAATACTTGTCCCAGGCCTGTACCTGGAATCGCTGGGCTAGAGCTTCTTGCACCAAAGCCTGGGCTGGCAGCCAGCTGTGCTGGTAGAAGTCTAGTCTTTGTAGAAATTCTTCTTGAACCAGATCCATTGCACGCTTGAACCCAGCCTGGGAATCGTGGGAATCAGAACAATGGTGCTTGACTCTGCTAGGGTTTAAAGGGGAAACCATTCTCATTTCCTCCCCCGAGGTTCTTACATGCCTATGGTCTCTTCCCCTGGGGCCCTCCTTACCTCAGTATCTTGGTTTGGCTGGTTCCAGGTGGGATTAAGCCGGGCAACCCGGGCACTCAGTGTAGTGGTCAATGCGTATCGAGGTTCTCCCTCCTCCCATTGGGAGATCCCATTGTCCACTGCATCCACTTCCTCCACGAAGTTTTCATACATCTAAGGCAGCAGCAGGAGAAACACTTGAGGGTACCTCCCATTTGCAGTTTTACAGGTTTCAAAGTTTAAATGAGAGTATGTGTGATTTACATACTCTTTCATTTAATCTTTACAATAGCCCTTTAATGGTCTCCACATCAACTGGATGAGGAATGGGGGGATTAAGGAGTCCAGCAGCCTTGCAGAGAGCTAACAGTGGCAGGGCTGGAATCCAGATCACCTGACTTCTAATCCAGTGCTCACTCTACTACCACACAAAGTACAAGCCAGAGGCCAGCATGTGTGGGGAGGAGGCTGTTGACTTCTGAACAAAGTAAGAGTGGGTCCCTATGGCTAAGGGAGGGTAAATCACCAGAAGGACTGACAAGGCTATTCAGTGACCTGGTTAATAAGGTCTAGGAGTGTCTAGCCAAGCACACAAGTCAGATGAGAGAATGGGTGCTCAACTAGACATCAAGCACTGGCATGTGATTCCAGAGAAACCCACGATGTGCCACATGGCACCAGCAGTTGCTATAGCTCCTGAGCCTAAAGAAATGGTAGGACAATGCCTCAAGAGTCTGGGGCAGAAAGATGGAGGACATCAGTGTTTAATGTGAAATTGCCCTACAAAATAGGCCTACGTATCAACACATCTGTGATATGCAGAAAGTATTACTCCCAGGCACAACAGAAAAAGAAACTCCTATGCCTAGCAGCTCTTGGTCTGGACCCCAACCTGATAACTCAGTTAAAACTTGAGTATACTTCAACTGCTTAGAAACTCCTCAGCAGAGGGGAAAACTAACCCAGTCTACAACCTTAGTATTCCAAAAGCTCCAATTTAATCATTCATATTTCTTTAGTGTTTTGGGTTATACTAATGTAACAAGCTGAGAAAAATAAGTGAACTCAACAGCCTATCTGCAAAAATTAGAGCTGATTGAATCTGCAGTTAGATTTGTGAACTTGGGAGTAGGGTCAAGGTGTCCTCAGAGTCTGTTTGATCCAACATGCACACCAGGGCCATTAGCCCTGCTCCTTCCCCCAAAGCAGGATCCTGCTGAGCTAATTTCAGGGGATGCTGGTGGAACCTAAAGGTATTTTCATATCTTCCCAGGCAAGCTTCCCAACTCTTGTGCATTTGGTGAATTATAGTGGTGCTGCTTCGAGGCATTCAGAACCTCTGAACATATGTTTCCAAACAATCAGCTTCCTCTATTACCAAGTTGCTGAACAATCATTTTAGTGTGTGTCAGGTCAAGAAAAACTGCTTTATGGTTTTCAAAGCCCTTTCCTATGTTACTTCACCCGCTTCTCACCACCAGATGAAGGTAGGAGATTAACCATGCCCTTTTAAGAAAATGAGCCTGAGGAAGATGGTGGTGGGCTAGCTATGAGCCAGGAACCCTAACCTGAGACCCAGTCCTGAGTGCTGCATGAGGGCCATTCCCAGGAGGCCTGATGGAGATTCATGTGTAGAACGTCTCTGTCCTTGGGTCCCCACCTTGTCATAGAGGGTGCCCACCATGCTGTCCTCTTCGCTAGTCCCCAGCAATTGGGCCAGCAGCTTGTGCCCGAAGTGCAGATAGATGAGTCCCGCACTACTCAGCTTGGTCTGCCACGGCTTCCCAGGCAACAGGGAGCTCATGGTCTCTGTGAAAGACCTGAGGAACACAGGGACGTGGGGCTAAGGCAGAGTTGCCTTAGTTACCCCACAGTGTGTGTGCATGTGCAGGCACAAGTAGGGGTGGGAAGACGGGAATACTGCAGGAGTTGGGAGGATAAAGTCCAGCTTGGGGGGGGGGGCTTTGGCTTTTCCTCAGGGGTCAACATGGACTTGGCTTGGAGTCTCCAAGCATTCATTTAACAATGGTTAAATGCTTACTACATGCCAGACTTTGTGTTTAGACACTGGAGATAAAAAAAAAGAAAAAGGAAGACCCTGTCCCTGTCTTCAAGTTCATCTGCTAAAGGCAGACGAACACACAACCAAGCAAATGCTCTAGCTATGTTATAAACAAGGAAAAGGGGCAGAGGGTGAGGAAGGATTCAGGAGGAGAGCTTACAGGTCATTCCCGACAAATGAATTAGTGGGTGTTCACCAGACAAAGGGTGAAGGAGAAAAGGTATTCTAGGTAGAAGGAACAAGGTACACAATGTCTAAGAGACAGGTTTCTTCATGGAACTGCAAGAAAGGCAGTCTGAGTATGAGAGGTGAGTGACAAAAGAAAGAGGAAGGGGGAGTTCCCTGGTGGTGTAGTGGCTTAAGGCTTAGGCGCTGGCCCTGTCAGCGCTGCAGCCTGGGATCGATTCCCGGCCAGGGAACTACCCACATACAAAAAAAATAAATAAATAAAAATATATAAGAAAGAGGAAGGGTAAGGAGGGGTCAGGTCACAGTAGGCCTTGAATGGCATACTTTGGAATTTGGACTTCATCTGTAAGTAATGGGAGCCACTGAGAGACAATAAGCAGGCAAGTGCCTGTTAGAAAGAGCATTGTGCCAGCCAACATGGAGAACAGATGCCAAAGACTACCTGTAGTGGTCCAATGAGGAAGGCAGGAATTTGAATTGCAATGGGACAGAAACTAGGGAAAAGGTAAGACAATTGTTAATGGAAGTAGAAATGATAGCTGTTAATTTCTAAATACCAGTCCATCAGAATCACCTAGGGAGCTTATCTTTTAATGATTTTTATTGTTAAATAGTGAGTAAATACAAAAAAAGTTAAAAATATTCATAAGGTACAGAGACTAATAACAATAACCTGCCCAGGTAAGGTTAAAAAAGAAGCAAAACAAAAAATTATAGGTGGAAACAAATAGAGATATGCTAAACTATATGTGACAAAATTATGATGAACACAAAATTTGGAATATTGCTTCTGGAGGAGGCAGGGAATGGGACAAGGAAGAAGCACACAGGTACAGATACAAAGATAATGGTAATGTTTTAGTTCTTAGGTTGGGAAATTGGTTGATGGGTGTTCATGTTATGTTTTATATTCCAGAATTGTTAAATACATTCTTTTATGTGTCAAATACTGTATAATTTAAAAAAAAGTGTAACAAATCATTAAAAACCCTTAGAAAAAAGGAAGCCAATAGAGTACCACCAAGAGATGGGTTAAGGTGAGACTCTCAGTCAGCAACCTGAGTTTGGTGTTGAGGTCACTGGTGCCCTTTCCACGAGCATTTCCGTTGGAGAGATTAAGAAAGAACCAGCTGAATATTTGAACAAATGAATGGAATGAACTGAAAGGATGTGCAGCCAGGGTCAGCTATTCTTTTGAAGAGTGGCTGACAAGTGAGGGTGAGAGATTAGGTTGTAAATACTGGGAGGGTTTCCTCCTAACATCGTTTATGAAAGTAATGTGTACACTTAAAAGAGAGAGGGAGGAAAATACTTAAAGACTTAAAATAATACATCTTCATAATCCCTTACAAATAACCACTGTAAACAGTGTGGTGTACATGAGAGTGTTTTTCTTTATTCCTCAAGATTAGAGGTGCCTGAGCAGAGTTTTAAGCTGTAGGCAAGGAGAAGTAGAAACACTGGTGGGAGAACTGTGATGTGAAGTCCACAAGGAGAAGGTAAGAGAGCAAAAGGGGTAAACAGAAGGGAACACTGTTTCTGAACTGGAAGACTGGAGCTGAGGATGTCTGAGCATGGGAAACTGGATGTGTATGTGGGAAAAATTCAATTTCCTTTTAAAAGAGGCAGGGTAACTCACTGAGGAGTCTGATGAGTGGGGGACTGGAGGAGAAAAAAGGATGGGAATGGCAGTGTGGATGATGGGCTACCTTTGGAAAAGGCAGAGTTCCCAAGTGAAGAATGTAAATGAAGTAGAAGACCACACACAATCACATGGGCCCAGCAGTCTGAACTGAGGCAACAAGGGCACATGAATGGATTAATCCCAGCTAGGGTATTAATTGGGGTGATGATGGTGCCCGTGGGAAAAAAGTCTGACTGAGACAAGGAAGCCAGGTGAGCTGAGAGAAGCCTGAGAACTGACTGGGAAACGAGGAAGGCCTGGGCAGATTCGAGGGCTCAGGGAAGTCCAAGGCCAGGTAGATGGCTGCAGAGCAGGTGGAAAGCTAGAAGGGTGGAAGGCTGTAGTCTCATGGGACTGGAGTTTGCTTTCAAAAATGAGGCAATCCCTTCACTGATAGGGATGGCTGCACTGGAGCACCGAGGATAGTTGAAGTGAAGAAAAGGTGTCTGGGAACCCACCTCTGGTGATGGTCATATCGGTGTCTCTGAGGGTCGTACTCGCCACCCACGTCTACCACAATGTCGCAAGAAGCCAATTTTTCGGGGTCCCGGGTCCGCACAATCTCTGCATCCTGCAGGGGAACACAGCAGGTGAGGGAGCTGCCAGGAGTCGTGCGGGTTAGGGGGTTAATGTTGGATTTACAGGGCAGCCGGGGAGGATAGGCGTGTTCGGGCTGCCCGAGCTACCACAGGGACCCGGTTAGGGCATGCAGGCAGCCCCAGAGTCCGTTTTGGCGGACTGTACCCGGTACTCCGGCAGGAGACGCAGCAACGCGCATGCCAGGGCCTCATCGCAGTGGAAGGTGCCGTTGTGTGTCCCGATTCGGGGCGGTGCCATGAGGCTGCTGCGGGGTCGTTTGGAGGGTGGGATGGATTCCAGGCTGAGCATGCGGTGCCGGACCTGAAGGACTTGCGACGGGGACAGCAGCAGCGGTAGGAGACAGGGTAGGAAGCGGCGGCACATGCAGCCCTCCCCGCGAGCAGGCGGGGTGCGGGAAAGGGGGGGGGGGCGGAGAGAGAATCACCGACCCGGAAAAGGAAGTGCCGGTACAGCCCTACTTCCGCTTAATAGTCGTTCCCACAGCAACCGACCAGGTCAGACAGGTGGTGTTGCACACGCCTTATCCCCGGCTCCTCCCAGGGGTCCCCATGGAGCCTCCACCGTAAGTACTGCCTTAGGCTCTGAGGGCAGACACACCCTCTCAACCACTGCCCTCCCACCTCTTCACCAGTTCCTTGCTTAATGCAAGAATAGACCAACATTCTGTTCAGCTGCAACATTTATTAGCATTAAACACAAAACCCTTCTCTTCCCCCACCCACACCCCCAAAGTCCCAGGTCCCTGAAACAGGGTCCCTTGGCCCCATTTCTGAAACGAGCTCTCAGGCCTTGGCAGCCTGAGTTACCCCCAGGGCTGTGAACTGCTGAAACTTCTGGCTCATCATCTCCATGACAGCTGTGGAAAAAAAGATCAGACCCTGGTCAGGAGCTAAAGGTGAGAAACCAGAGTTAGGGGAAAATGTCATCAAAGTTTAAAGACAGGTAGACAACCAACTACATACAGTTAATAAAGCTTTTAACACAGTCATCCACTATGGGGACACACACTAACAATTTATATTCTACACTATGTCAGTAAATATGACAACCACTGGGATATAAAAATGAACACAAATGAATATAAAAATAAGGCTGTCTGGAAACTATTCAGCCATGTAATAAGAAAAATAGAGGCATTATGGCTGGATTTTTTCCCAGACAGCACTTGTACAGTATCAAGTGAGTCACGCATAACCAGAAAATATAATGTGGAAAAAATTTTTTGTCCTAGAATAATGGTTTTTAATCCTGACTGTAACAGAATCACATGGAGAGCTTTTTTTTTTTTTTTTTTTTAACTGAGTCCTGGAATCCGTGCCTATCCCCACCCCACCCCCACCCCACTACCCTGCTTGATTTATTTGACTTGGAGTGGGCCCAGGTTTTTTAAACTCCTTGGGTGATTCTGATGTGCAACCAGGGTGGCAATTAGCTAGTCTTTAGTTAGGGCTATATTTCTTTCCTGTGTGTTCATTTACATGGATCCCTCCCTCATTCCATCCCCATTAAACAGGAACTCCATTAAGAGCACAGGCATGATTTCCTTCCTCTAAATTTCTCACCCAATCCAGGAATCTAGAAATAGTGGGTATGTAATGCACAGAATCTAGAGAATAATACATCAAGACGCCAAAGAGAAAGACATAGTTTTAATCCAGCAAAGGGGACACCGCTATGGTTCATACTGCAATTCATGTTGTTTATCATGGAGATAGAAAGGGTGAAGGGGTGCCCCAGGCCAAACTTACCCTGTTTCATGGCATGTTTCTCCTGCAGAGCTGGCTGGATTTTCTCCATTTGCTTGGTGAGGAAGTCTATCTTTCTCTTGAAGAAGTCCTTGGCATCCTCAGCTGTCTAAAAGTTCAGAGGTGAATGAGGGGCTAACAGCAGATGCTGCATTCTAAATCTTCCCCTAAACTCTCTTTCCCTGCTCAGAGGGACATCCACATACTTCCTTCCACTCACCTTCTCTACATAGTAGCCAGTTCCCACATCGATGAGCACGTGTTCCACATCATGTAGTTTCCCAGGGACATACATCTGAGAAGCAAAGATTAAGGGAAAACTAGCCCAGCATGAGTCATGATTCCTTGTCAGCTAGCCTGCTGGGCCTCCTCAGACTGCAGGTGCCCTATTGTCATAACTTGATCATTCAAGTAAAACAATCAATAGGTAGCCACAATCCAGGTTTCTTAGTAACAACAGTATAGGAATAAGAGCCACAATTAAGGTGAACTGAGAATAAACAGAGTCAATTCCCTTGTTTCTATATCCTCGTATCCTTCTATTGCTTATGTCTTCTAAGTTATTTGTAAAAGTATAAACCACCAGTTACTATCTCTGTATTAGATCACATCCTCAAACAGCAAAGGGAAATAATTACACTTCAATTCTACATGCCCTTTGGTGTTCATAAGGCATTAGCTGGATGTTGGCCCCAGGTTATAAATAGGAGAGCTAGGCAGTGTGTATAGTAATTGTGTTCTACCGGCCCATTTTTGTGGAAAGGGGTGAGGGAGAAAAGGAGAGGGCAGGGTAGTTCCTGTGGAAAGGATACAGAACTCGTCAGGGGGACGAGCAATTCTTTCCCTGTGAAAGCAATTAAGACAAACATCTGTGGAAGGTTGGCAGCTCCAACGTTAAGACGTATGGGAGTTCCAACATGGTACAGCGTAGATAGTATGAAAGGAACAGAAACAGGTGCATAAGGAGCAGAAGAATGTCCCGTACATTTCAATTCTGGGTAGGAAACATGCAAAAGGCTCAGGTAGCAGTACACAATACACAATGGACTGTTTTCTCATCTCAAGTAAGACTGGATTAGGAGGGGGGGCGAGAGAAGCCAGCTCACCACATCCCCCAGGTTGCCTTCGCGCGCCTACCCCATACCCTCGTTGCTCTTGTTCAGCACGTTCAAACAGTCCTTCGCTTCCACATACTTGGTTTGAACCACCTTGAGCTGGGCAATGGACGTGGACAAGAACTCCACTTCCTACAGAGTTCAGGAAAGAGAGTTAGTGTGTGGGCTGGAGGGAAAGGGAGACACCGCCGGATAAGGGGTGGGGGTTTCGCGGGGGGAAGGGAAGCCTCCCAACGTAGGGAGGAATGAGGGGATGGAGGGCGTACACGTGGGCAGGAGGGATGTGAGGCGGGAAGGGAGTGTCTCTGGAGTCTGTACCTACCTGGTCCAGCTGGTTCTTTAGCATTTCCAGCTGCGGTAGATTCAGCTCAGTGATGTTAACCGACTGCGCCATGTTGGGAAGGAGGACTGAGAAAGCGGAAGTCACCTCGGTGAGCAACGCTCTAGCCGTCCTCTATGCGTCTCGATGGCTGTACAGGAGGCTTCGCTGCGCCGTACATCTCTATGATCCTCCGTCCTGGCAGGAAAGAACTGGAATCTCTGAGACTCACCTTCAATTAGAGAAAATAGTGGCGTGTTCTTTTCGTAAAACATCCCAAGCCTAGCGTAGTAAGGTTGTAGCAAACGGGACTTCTGTCTTCAAGGAACTTAAGAATCTTAAAAGTACCCAGGCCATAACCACAACATTACAAAGCAATACGTTAGCCTCCATGTGTGTGGTATAAACCACTTAGTGACTGACATTCAAGGAAGAAGCCTGTTAAGTTATGGGGGTCAAGGGGAAAAGCATGGGAAAGTGGTGCTTTGGGAAGATCAAGCAGGAGAGCATGGCAGTGAAGAGGACAATAAGGAGGCAAGTTATCAACCAAATACAGCACGGGGTTTATGAATACAATGTTTTACCATGTGCTAGATGTGAGGGATACATGACATGTAAGGTGTGCTTCTGAAATTAACAATCTAATTGGGGAAAGAAGTCATACATAAGCAGACCACAGACTCTGCTGCCAAAATACACTGACAAGTGTAATAGCTCCATTCAGGGAGAGAACAGCAGCCTCTAACATCCACTTAGGAAGGGGGTGGGCAGGGAAACTGAGGCATCAAAGCTGGTATCACTCCCAGGATACCTGAAGGCAGGAAGATAGGACATGATGGTAGCTAGCCAAGACATTCTCAGTGGGTCTCTACCCTTCCTTGACTTCTGTCCTACTTAAAGAATTTTGATGCCCCACTTTCCTTTGTCTGCTGAGGCCAGATCAGGCCCAGCTGTCTTGTCCCAATACTCTCAGACTTGGACTCCTGCAAGCTGTTCTGTTTATAGTACCATATAGTGAGATGGGGGCAACAGTTTTGTCTTCAAGTATTTTCAGATGAACTACACAAAACAGGATTTAAGTGATATATATCTTTATTATATTAAGGTTAAATTAAAAGGGAATGTTTCATATAAAACACTGGGAAAATCACTTAAAATATTTATCCTAAGGGTTAAATCTAAGCATGGGAGGTAGAACCATCACTTGGCTTCTATCAGCGATAAAACAGCTCCAAGGAGTCACCGCAGGGAGACAGGCAAGCCATAGGCTACAGGTGCAGCCCCAATGAGATACTTGAGTCGGGGAGCCTGGCGGGCTTGGCTGACATAGTAGAGAAGTGCGGCTCCTGGGCCTGCTCCAAGCCAGCCCTGCAGCAGCGCCTCTGTGTAACGGTCGATATCACGGTCAGTCACATCCCAGAGGTTACCCAGAAACAGAGGACTGAGGAAAAAGAAGGAAGAAATAAATACAAAGGTCTGTAAAACAGAATAGTAAGAACACATAATTGATGATGGTGGTGGGTGAGGAGACAGGACTGAACCAATGAAGAAGTCCCTTGGGGGAGTTCCCTGGTGGTGTAGTGGCTAGGCTTTGGCACTCTCAATGCCAAAACCTGGATTTGATTCCCAACCAGGGAGCTACCAAAAAAAAAAAAAAAAAAAGTCCCTTGGTGCATAGTTCTAGGAGGAGGAGAGAATAGGGCAAAGGTTTAAAGGCCCAGGCATACCAGGGAACTAGAATGGGAGGAAAGTGGGGCACAAGGATTTAGGATTCAGACCTGGAAAGAAATGGGTTGGGACCTAGGATGGACCTTGCTCCTAGAGACTCACCAGCCAGCCATGATATACTTGAGCACGATGCCAGCCCCCTCCAGGTTTCCGTGCACAGCCAGGGCTGCACTGCTGCAGCCAAATAGCAGGGCCACTGCCCGGCAGTTCAGCCTCAGGACAGCCTGTCCATCCAGGAAGCGGGCACCAGCCCCATGCCCTGCATAACTAAGGCAGAAGAAGGTGAGATGAGTCTGACCTAGTCATACTAGGTCTCTGCTGTATCTCCAGAGGCATCCTGAGTCAGCCAGGGGCTTTAAAGTCCCGAAACAAACAACACTGATACCCTCCTCTGGGACTACCCCTTTCCCCACCTCCCTGCCCTAAGCACTTACATGTATAAATCATGCTCTGTCAGGGCCGCCTGTACCTGTTCTGGGCTTGGTACCTCCCCAATCACCCCTTTCCAGCCAGCTTCACTGCAGGGAAAATGTAGGAATTAAGAATAGGGGTCATGTGGAAAGAGGGCAGAAGGAATATAGAGAGAAGTTGGGCTGATTCTGAAGGAAAGGACATGTTGCCCCTCTATGTTTCTCTACCATTCCCCCCACCCCTTTCTCACTCTTATCCTCCTGACCTGCTAAAATTGGCTCGAAATTGCTCCTCTGTGCTTGACAGGTTATTATGAGGATTCAGAACGTAGAAGGTACTGCGTGGATCCACTCCTTGGCTCAGCACTGATGAGGTCCCAGACTGAGGAGACACGAGTGATCAGGATCCTGGTCTGGCCAGTGGACCCAAGCTCCAACAAACTCCAAACCTCATTCCATGAGTGATCCTAAGACACTCTCCTATCTTCCCAGGTTTCCCCTAATTACCAATCATCCCCAGTCCCCACTCCTTGAGCCCCACCTCTTTGAAGATGGCGTAGCTGAGTAAGAAGCGGAAGGAGGGCAGCCGAGTGACAGGCAGTGTCCGGAGGATGGACATGCTCTCCCATGGAAGCTTCTGCAGGTCCTGGGCAAAAAGCACTTAGAGATTATGGTCCCTACCTAGATATATGCAGAAGTTGGAAGGGGCGTGGGAGTGAGTTGGTGCCCACTGCTTACCAGACACTGCCCCTCTGGCTCCTAGCTCCTTACCTTGTCCAGCACTAAGACAAGGTGCCTATTGCTGGGTACTTTCTGCCCCTGTAGACGTCCTATTGCCTCACTCAGGAGCTCTTGGGCTCGCTCTGGCCGGGCCGGGCACAGCCCATAGGCCAGAGCCTGAATGTCCTGAGAGGTGAGAGTACTGGCACCACTGAGCATGATCTGTAGGGCAACAGTGGTCAGTGAGTACCACAGCTCCCATTTCCACTCACAATGGCAAATGGGAAAGAATTGTCTAGCTTTTTCCCATTCCCCGATTTCTCAACTCACTTTCAGCAGAGTGGAGTCAGGATATTTCCAGCCACAATCACATAGCAACTCCTGTAGGCGGGAGGCCTCCTGGGAGGGGCCAGGGTCCTCACTGGATGGCAGCAACAGCCCCTTCCAGCAGCCCAACACATGCTTCTCTAGGGAAGTGATGAGAACCTGAAGGCAGTAGAATAGAACCTTTAGTCAGAGAGGAAGCTGTTTCTTTCCCCATAGGCACCAACATTTTGGAGATGATGGGTTTTCTAGAGTGTGCATTTGTCTGACATATCTTTCTGCCAATCATAAAAAGCAAGAAGTGGAAACAGTTTTTGTTTGCTGAGACTCTGGGGGACTATAGGTAAGATGATTTGTTACATATCACTATGTTTTGGCAACTATGAACAGGTGAGCAATGAAAGCTAAAGCCAGGAAGCTAATACATGGACTTAAGTCCTTTTTCTTATATGTATCTTTAAACATTCCATTGCTATAACCCTTTCAAGTTTTGGGTTCTTATTTAAATTCCTTCCCAAGTGACATACTTTTTTATTTAGGCTTACATTTCCAGAAAGGACTTGAGGTAGCTCAGTTCTGACCTGGCACACCTCAGAGAGAAGACACTGGCACCCATAGGTCATTCCTAGGGCAGGCTTGACCCCATCCTACCCTGGGAGCACAGACCTCCATCCTGCGGTCCAGTTCTAGCCGTCCTGTCCACCATTCTCGCTTGTCAGTACAGCTGCTGTTCTCTTTCTGTTCCTTCTGGATGGCATCAAACTCTTTCAGGGCCGAATTCAGAGAAAGCTTTGGGAGATAAGGTTGTGAGATTTCTGTTTGTCCACGTGATCACCATCTCTATTCCCCAGCCACAGAATGTGAGTAGTCTGATGATAAGCTTACCCAAGTCTAGGAAATTTACCTTGTTCTGGGCAGTGGGGATCTGCACAGTGACCGGGGGATTATCTTTTTCCAGCCGGGTCAGCAGGAGTGTGTTGCTCACTGTTCCAGGCTGGAGGGTGGCCAGGGCCAAGACACACACTATCACCCCTGACATACAGAACACACCCTGAATCATTTCAGCTGTTACAAGGAATTCCCTTCCCTGTCTTCTGTACTCAATCCCTATCCATCACTCAAGATAGCTGTAAGCCTTTCCTGGTCACTGGGTTTCAAGGTGCTCTCCTTTGTCCTAACAATTCCCAGGAGACAGAAACCATGTCTTGTATTTCTTTGTGTCTTTCACAAAAATGAACAAAGGGCCCTGCACAGAAAGAAGCACTCAAATAATCTGTTAACATGTTTCATGTCAGCATATGGAGACCCTGGACACCTGAACTTATCCCTAAAGAAAGACACTGAATTTGCTGGTAACTCAAAGTTGAGGGGGGAATAAAATGACTTCCAGATTTAGGGCATGTCTGTTTGTGAGAGTAACAAAATTACTGATCAATGAAAAGGTATGACATGTCTTTTCATAAGGATCATAAATCTGTGTGCTAATTAATGCCTTAAACACCTTCACCCAACTCTTCAGTAAGATGATGAATAAAGGGACAGGTGAACCAGCTTGCCATCATACCACTGGGGATCAGAGCCAGGCGCTCCTGGAAACTCTCCTTCTCAGGCTGGGGGAAATGGCCAGACCCTGAAGTCCTGAAGGAAAAGAGGCGCTGGATGCGGGCCAGGGGCACATCTCCAGGCCTCTCTCGGAGGTTTAGCCCCTGTAGCTGGTCTGCTATTTCGAGTGATCCTCGATGCTTCTGGGCCTTGCTGTAGGCAACATAAATAGGGATGAATTCTCCCTCCTTCAAAGTCTGAACCCTACCTCCAGTTTGCCCCAGCACAAACCTTAGGGATGGTGGGCACTCACTTTAGCTGCCTGTGGAGGTGGGTGAGCAGCTGGTGGCGACAGGTAATGGAGACAGACTCAGTGATGAGGCAGGCAGTGGCAAAGGGATCCTGGTGGCCCAGGCACAAGGCCAGGAAGCGGCAGAGGTGAGCATAGAGCCCACTAGGAGGATAGTGACTGACCCCACGGAAAGCAACACTCAGTGAGTCATAGATGGAATCCAGAGTAGAGATACCTAGAAAAAGGTCAAGATACTTGGTATAGATAGATGGGTCCCCTACTTCCCAGCTGGCAGAAACTTGCCAAGAAGGAGTCCCTATCTCATCTCTCACTTGAAAAGTAGCAGTACCATTTACAAAGGGCAATGTGCCAAGTAGGGTGCTATGTACCTTATGTGCATCAATTTATTCTGTCCTCTCCAAACCCCAATTTACAGTTAACTCAAGAGAAGCTCAAGAGAGTTTGAGTGACTTGCACACAGGTAGTAGAGACAGTGCTAGAATTCAAACCCAGATTCAAAGGCTGCCGCATCCAGGTGGGGCAAAGTCAGAACCAAGGACAGACTGGAAAAGCATTGGGATAAAAAAATCTAGAGGCTCAGTTCTCTCCAAGTGACCAGAACTCACCTATGGCTACAGGAGCTGAATGGTGCCGTAGCCGAGAACCGAGATCCTTGTCTTTCTCCTTATCTGGGCATAGGACAGGCAGCTCCTCTTTGGTGGAATCCCGTCTCAACACTTCACATTCTCCTATGGCTGTGTCAGGCCCGGGAGCTGGTGTCTTCCCACCTGGGGAGGGAGAACATGACTTTTCTATGGAGCATTCTCCTCCTGCCATCACCTTTGTTTCTCCCTTCTAGTTTCCAGTCCAGAGCCAGCAAAAAAATCTTTCTTTCTGTACTGTCTTTGGCAATAGTTATTTCTTGTGCTGTGGTCCCAGGGCAGCCCCCTCAAAACATATGGACCTTCTACCTCTCACCCTTGCCATTACACCTGAGGTTAAGTTTTCCCCATCAGAGGCCCTAAGAATCTCAAAACTCATTTCCATTTGGTTGTTAGTCAGTTCCTCTTCAGGGATGGCCCTCATAATCTCAGGGCCCACCTCTTCACAATGTCCTAACACCACCTTCTTGGCCCTCCAGGTTCTGCCACTGAGGCCAGAGTACCCAGGAGCACTACCTGGGGCAGCCACCACATCAGTCTTCAAGCTCGGGCCCTTCCTAGCCTGGCCCCGGCCTCGGCCCCGATGAGCAGTGCCCCGTCTCTTGGGCCCCTCTGCAAGCCATGCCTCAACTGGGTCTTCCAAGTCACTGTCATCACTGAAGTTCACCTGGGATGGGTGGGAAAAAGGACAAGGGGTCTTCAGTGACATCATCTGACAGCAGGTGGTGCTGTGGAGGCACCAAAACGGAAGCCTTTGGGGAAGATTTAAGAACCTCCCACATATACTGCCACACTCAACCAGAAGCAGTAAATCTTGAGTGTGGAAGGAAGGAGAGGAGAAGGGACTAGAAAATAAGAAAGGATGAAAGGGGAAAGAAACTGTAGAGTTAAGGAAAGTGCCTTCTATCTGAAACTAAGGTAGACTTGGAACTAGGTCATGCTGTGGAAGATGTAGGGATCCTGCAGGTAACAGGAGAGCTAAAGGTCCCACCAGGGCCTGGGAAGCTATTCCAGAGACACCTGCTCTGCAGAAGTCTTCTCCAGGACCTTCCCACCCAATACCAGTACCACCTAGCCACAGTCCTACCTCACCTTCAGGCGGGTCTGGACCCTCTGTTGTACCCTGGGAGCCTTGGGAATCTCAGGCTTGCTCTTTGTAGCGGAGACCTCCTCAAACACGGTGAAAAGAACACGAGAGCCAGCCTGCCTAAGCCGGCCTGGGGGCTTAGGTGTACAGGGTGGTCCTCCACCTTCAAGACCTTTCAGACCTTTCAGAGAGGTACTATGGAGGGGAAGGGTAGCAGAGACAGCTTGTTGGCGCCTTCGTCCAGAATGTCTTTGGTTCCGAAGCTTAGAGGGCTCTGAGCCTGGGGGGGTCTTCACTGATGGTGGCTGCCAGCCCCAGGAACTTGCAAAAAGTTGGGTAGTACAACAGCTGAGGCCAGCCAGCTTAGCAAGGGCCTCAATCAAGAGCAGGCTGGCTCGCCAGGGTTCCAGATGGGGTATCCGTGCTGCCACAAACTTCAGCCCTGACTGCAGGACCTTCTCTAGGCTCTTGTTTGATGGCCGGCTCAGCCCCTCCTGTGCCAGCTGTGTATATGCCTGAGCCAAGATCTCATCAAAGAGACTTGGGATGGGGGAGGGGGCTGCTTTGTGATTCAGGGAACCTTGAAGAGCTTGGATGAGGCGTTCAGTGGCTGCAGGGCAACCCTTCAGGACGACATGTAGCAGTTCCAGACTCTCAGCCTGATGACCCATGGCTAGTCTCACCTGTGCTGTGACCAACACCCAGCGTAGACAGACTGCCGAGAGGACAGGGCTAGCACAGAGTGAGCAGTCACAGGTGGGCAAATGGGTCAAGAAGCCAGGGCTGGGCTGGGGCTTCGTTTTCAGGACTGGGGAGGAGTTAGTAGAAGGCGCTATGGGGCCAGGCTCCTTGGACACAGTGGCCACTAGTTCCAGAGCAGGGCCTCTTATAAAGGGTTCCTCCTCTGGGAGTTCTGGAGGACAGGGAACAAAGGCCTGCTGCTTCCCCTTCTGCAAGTGGACTTTCTTCACAGAGTCCGGGCGCTGGGCTAGTCCACAAAACTCTGAGGAGAGCATGGAACAAGAATTACAAAACTGGGAGAAATGATACCAAGCACTTCCTAATCTACCTCAGGGCTCAACTCCCTAATATACATGTTATTTACTTACTAATTACTCATATACAAATATATTACTGTACTAACATACTAAATATTAGTATGGCTTATTTTCTCAATAAAATCCCTAATGTTTTCTTCCCTTTCAACAATGGACCAACACAGCCCACAAAGCCCCCATCTCTGCAGCTCAGAAGGCTGCATGACTCAAAAAAAACCAGGCCGGTACCAGGAGGCCCAAGTCTTAATCCTGGCTTCTGGCCCAAACCAGTACATTTCTCAACTTTCTCATTTTACAAATGAAAAAAAAATCTATGAGTTTAGACAATTAATTTCACAAATTTATCCTAGAGAAAGTGCTACATAACTCATTGCTGAATATCACTACGGTTACCTTTGAAGAACTCCCCTTGGGAAGCTATGCACCGATGCCAGTGCCTAGTCCACCCTTCAAAGCAATTTTGTAACTTTTTCTGGAATGGCCATCGGAGCTGTCATCATCCCCAAAATCTGACAATTAAGTTCACGAACTTGCCACTGTGAATCTACATTAGCAGCACATAACCTTGGTAATGACGCCTTACCGAGTTGTTTGTATAGTGCTGCCAGCGAACTTAATTGTCAGATTTGGGGGATGACAGCTTTGATGGCTGTTCCAGAAAGAGTTCCAGAAATTGCTTTGAAGGGTGAACTAGACACTAGCATCGGTGCATAGCTTCCCAAGGGGAGTACTTTGAAGGTGATTGTAGTGCTATTCAGCAGTGAGGCACGTAGCACTTTTTCTAGGATGACCAGGAAATTAACTGTCAAACCTCATATGTTTCCACTTGACTTTCCAGGGTTTTGTGTGGGTCAAATGAAATACTAGAGGTAAAAGTAGTTGATAAAAAAAAAAAAAAAGCACCATAAATGCATTATTTTACTATGAGTTTAAGCCTCCTGAGGACTACATTTGTGCTGTCCAATACAACAGCCACTAGCCACATGTGGCTATTGAACATGTGAAATGTAATGAGTGACTGAGGAACCAAATTCAATAATTTTATTTAAATTAAATTTAAATTTCAACAGCCAAAATGGATTAGATAGTGCTGAAAACTAGAACCAGGTAGGATTAGTTCTGGAGAAGCTATTTGCAGGGCGGGGGGGGACATCAATGGTCTGATTGAAGAAAAGGGAGCTTTGCCCTGGGACCAGAAGTAAGTCCTGAATTAGAAGGGAACCAAACCTTGGCACACAGAAATGTGTTATGAAGTATATGTGTCACTCTCACCACTGCCCATGGGCATGGGGGCATGGCTGCTTACCTGTGCAAGACTCAAGCAAGAACAGAACCTGCCGCAGGTCTGACTGACAGAGGTCGATGTCATTGCGTGCCAGCTCCAATTCGCCCTTCAGCACCAGGAACAGGGCACACCTAGTTGGGAGAGGAGATGACAACTAATTATTGGAATCCTTTGTTTTCCTGAAGAAGTTTTTGCCCCTTTCCCAGTCAGAACCATTAATCAGTCTTTTTCACCCTCAAAAGGCTTTTAATTCCTATAGCTGACTTCATAGCTCCCTGGAGAAAACTCTCTACACTGCTCTCTAAAGCCAATTCATCCTTGAGCATAAGGACAGGGTTTCCCAAACTGCGCTCGTCAAAAAAAGGATACTGTGGGCAGAGATTTAGGTAAATACTATACACTAAATCTCCCTTTTGGAGATTTACAACATGTATTATTAGCATATTGGAGGACATGAAAATTCCTATAGGAAATAAAAATGTCTAATCTTGGTTAACTCAGCATTTTCCACTTATTTAGTCATGGAAAGCATTCTTTCACCAACCCCTCCAAACATAACATGTTACTCTTTGGAATAGTTTGGGATCCCATGGTCAAGGGTACAGGCACTCAGATTTCAGAATCAGTATCTTCTCGGGCCCTGTACTCACTGGCGAGGTATCTGTAGCTTTGTTGTAAGTTTTAGGGCCTCCAAGCAAAAGGCCTTGGCTTCACTCACACTACCCAGGCGGCCCAGGCGGGAGACCAGCTTCTCTGAGCAGCTTAGCACCTCTGTAAGCACCTGCCATTTTTGTACTAGATTTTCACCTGTAGCAAAGGAGAATGGCAAGACCATCATCATCCACTCACAGACTGGAGGCTCTGGAGACAAAACTGCCAGCCCCACCATCTAGCCTGTTTATTCTGACAGGACCTTGCTTTCCTCAGACTCACCATAGTCCAGAAATGGTGTCTCCACAGCTGCTTTCTGAATCGAGAGTACATCGCTGCCCATGAGCAGGAGAATGCTTCGGAGGAGCTTATGGGAGTCGATGAGTGCTATCTCTGGTGTCTTCCAGCCTGTGCAGGTGAGAGAGGGGAGGACAAGAGTGATGATGTGGTCAGGATTTCTACCACCTTCAACTACTAAGATGGCAAATGCAAAGAGTGCTGCCACTCTTTTCCTTCTGCACCTAAGACAGACAGAGCTAATCAATCACAGAACTCTTTCCCTCTGAGACCACATGGGGTCTCAGAATCCTTGTTGACATAGTATTCCAGGTAGTCACCAGACAATTGATTAGAGTCAGTAGGTGAACTGAAACTCATTTGCTATCCCAGGACTACTCTGTGTAAATTCTAGGTGGGCTCACTCACAAAGTTGGACAACAGAAGAGACAAGGACTGAGAAGAGCTGGTAGTGAATAAGCCGTACATATCACCAAGTAGGGCCATCCACCCTATTCTTTCACCTTGGGCACAGAGCTGCTCCCACAGTGAGGTTGAGAGGATGTCTGATGAGAGGCTAAGATAGACTGCCACCAGCTGCAGCGCCTGGACACGCAGCAAGTACCAGGCCTTGGATGACCTCTGGAGGGCAGGGTCCCGAAGCACAGATAGCAACAGAGAGGCACCCTCTGACACCTGGAAGAGGGAGAGGGCCAGAGGACAGCAGTGAAGTCATACAGGCAATTCAGAGCTTGAGGTGTTCCTGGAGATCATCTGGCCCAATCTCCTGCTTTTAATAATGATAAAAGCTATGGACAAAACTAGAGCATGGGAAGGTACAAGACTTGGCCAAGTCACACAGCTCTTTCTGTGAGAAAACTCAGGGTTTTTGGACCACACTGGATTTCCAGTCAAGTGCTCCAGTGTCGTCCCAATTTCTATTCAGAGCGACTTTTCCCCTTGCTCGAGGAAACTGGAAAAGAATGAAAAGGAAATTATCTCTACTAGAGGAACACTTGTGAACAATTCAATGGAGGGCAAGGCTAGTAAACAGAACTGTTTCTCAGGGTAAGGAATATTTTTCTTAGTTCCAAGGAAATCTCAGAAGCCAGACAAATATCTACAAAATCCTAAAATCCTTCCAACACCCAGGATCTTCAGGTATAAGAAAGTGAGAAATAGGAGTTCCCTGTAGTGGCTTAAGGCTTCGTTGCTGGTGCTGTCAGCACTGTGGCCTGGGTTCGATTCCCAGCCAGGGAACTATCCACATACAAACAAACAAACAAAAAAAGAAAGTGAGAAATACCTTGTGGTAAGCATAGTAGAGCTGACTTCTCAGTAGGTCACAGGTCAAGGAAAGGAGCAGATACATGTCAGTGGTATGATCCAGAAGCTTTAGACTTGATTCTGCCTCTTGCAGGTATAACTGGGAGAGCAATCAGGGGCATATGTAAACATGTGGTGAAGAGAGGCATCAAAGCACTTACAAGCAAAATGCCAAACACGTCTAATTAAATATTATTTCAAATATTATAACCTACATAGGAGTTACCCACTCACTCACTAAAATGTTCATTGAGTATCTTTCAGTTAACACTATGCTAGAAAGACAAAGATGAATAAGGAGTATGCAGGACCTTCCAAGCAATATCTGATAATGCAGTGGGGGTGCAGGCATGCCTAGGTAATCATGATACAATGCCATTAGTGCTATGGGGACTCAGAAAAAGTGGTTGAGTCTACCCTCAAAGAAGAGGACATACAAAATGCTTTATGAAGGAGGGGACAACTGAGCTAGGCCTTATAAAGGAAGTACAGGTTTACTGAATGAAAAAAAGGCATGAGGATATGGTGTATTTAGGGTGGAAAAACTAACACAACCAAAGACAGAGAGGAATGTAAAAGGAATGTAAAGTAACTGGGACAGATTGGCATAAGATTCGTGGTAGGGAGTAACAAGTGTGAACCAGAATAACACAGAAGATATGCAATATCAAGTAAAGGGTCTGGACATTATTCCTCAGGTAATGGAGAAGACAATGAAATCCTTTAAACAGGCAAGAGATAAGATCAGATCTGTGCCTAAACAGACCATGATAGTAGTAGTTAGAAGACCAGGTAGAAAAGGGAGAAACAGGAAGCAAAGAGATCAGCTAGGAGATATCCTAAGAGTCTTAAAGTGAACAAAGCAGCATCAACTAGGGCAATAGAAATGGATGGGAAATGCAGGGTTAGCAGCGTATTCTTGGTGCAAAATCTCTAAGACTTAATGAATAATTGGTTTTGCGGTGAGAAGAAAGACACCTTTCCTCTTCCCACAACTGCCTTTCAGTCACTTCACATTTTGATGATCCTCCAGCCAAATGAAGCTGTCTTTGCAGTATGCTATCTTCTTAGAGAAAAGATGGGTCATTACAGTCAGGTTTCCCTGCAACTTCCTAGGCTGGGCACTTACCTGAGCATAGCTGGGACAGCCGAGTGTCAAGAGGAGCTGGGTGACATGGCAGGAGGAGCCAGCTGCCTTCGCGTGGTCCTCCAGTCTCTGGGAGACGATCCGTATAAGCAGGAAGACCTCCAGAGCCTGCAGGGGCTGGTTGTCCAGAAAGAGGAGGTTTACCCAGTTCCTCTCAAGCCTCCATTTCTACCCTCTGCTCCCCAGCCCTTTGGGACTTTGGTTGTCCTCAGGGCCGGCTAGAATGTGGCTACCTAGACAGAGCGACCATTAGGATATGAAAAACAGAGGCATTTATGGCTGGATTTTTTCCAGATAGCCCGTATACAGCCTAATGCCCTACAGTAACAAAGATGCTTTACACCCCACAATAACAAAGATGCTTTACGGGCAATGTTCTTTTCTGGAGATTCCTAATATAGGGTCCAGGGAAGAGCTTCAGGGAGTCTGAGAAACATCATGACATTGCATGTAAAAATGTAGAACTGTACCTATAGGCACTTCTTTATTTTTCTGAGTATAGAAAATTATCTAATAATATAATAATTATGGCTTATATTTGAATATTCTGTTTATGTGCAACATTTTCCACGCATTATCTCATCAAATGCTGACAATGCCATGAGGTGGTATTATTATTATTGCCTTCATTTTAGAGATAAGGAAACTTGGCCTTAGAAGGTTAAGTAACTTGTCTAAGGCCATGTACTAAGAAACGGTAGAGCTTGGATTTAAACTCAAGAGAGGCTGATGATAGAGCCCACACTGGGTTACTTGGCTTCTCAGCTAGTACACAGGCCAAAGAAGGAAAACGCTCTGGGTTTTTGGTCTGCATCAATGCTTTGCCCCATTACCTTTGCCACCAGCTGGTAGAGGGCTGCTAGGATCTGTAGCGAGGCTGCTGTCTGCTGGAGACACCGCACAGCAGGAGCCTGACCCTTTGTAAGTACTTCCTTCCACAGAGCCAGGGCTTGGTCCAGGCATTTGGACTGAGCTATAAGTCAGAAGAAAAGGGCCAGCCATTCTCTTAGCATGGGCCATCTGGGGAGAACGCTACCTTCTCTGTAATACCCTCTGCCCTCTGTGCCCATTCACCTCCCAGCCTCTCCCACATCTGAGGTCTCAGTTCAGCTCTTAAAAAGCCATAGGAGACTATCCCACCACATTATGTCCATGGCCCTCACCAGCATCTGCTGCCAGGTTGAAGGCAATATTACTGTATAGGAAACAATCTTCCTGGAGTTTATCTTCATAGTTCAGGTCATTGACTTCAAATTCCTCCAGGTTACTAGGGGCCTGGGCTCTCCGATCCCGCTCAATGCCCTGGATGGGGAGATCAGGGCAAAAAACAGGGTTTGTGCCAGCTTACTGGGGGTCTGGAGAGAACAATTTCTGTGTCAAGTGTTGCTCAACCCCACAGCAGCCATACTCACTTCCTGCATTTTGGCCTCTAGGGTACAGATGTAGAGCCACAGCAGGGCCTGTGCTTTATCATCCAGGAGCTGATCCTTGGCCTGGGCCTCAGGCCTCACAGACTCCAAAAGTTGTAGAGATTCCTGGATAGCATCCAGGGCAGAGCTGTAGGGAAAGTATGCACTTAAACAGGGCCTTCCGCAGGACAGCTGGTCTCACCCTTTCAATGAGCTCCACAAATGGAAGGGGGTGCTCAGGGACATGGAGATGGAAACAGGCTCTGCAAAAGGTCAAAGGAACTAGGGCAAGAAGCAAGAGTGGCCTCCCGCCTTTCCTCCTTACCAGTCAGTCTGCTGGGCAAAGTCATGGTAGCAGAGCACCTGAGCCAATTCCACTAAGTGGGTAGCTCGAGCCCAGGCCCCAGCCGGTGTCTCTTCAGGGCTCAGCTCTAGCAAGTCACAGATGACGTTGAACCGTTCCTGTCCCGTGTCAGCCCGCACTGCCTTGTAGGCCTGCAGCTCCTCCCTGAGCAGGAGGGCCAGGGTCTCTTGGTCCCAGTCATTCAGGCTGTCGCGCAGAGTCCTGAGAGAGGGCAGGCTCAGCACTAGGGGAACCCGTGAAGCACAGAGCCCCTGTCCCATGCCAAGGAGTCCCAGCCTTGGCTTGCTGAGAGTTGTAAGTTTCTAGTAGTGAAAGCAAAAACACTGCCTGTCACCACTCTTCCCCCAGTATTCAGCACAGTGTCTGGCACACAGTAGGCAATCAGTGAATAATGCTGCATGGAGGAATTAGTGACTTTTTCAGACATGAGGATGAACATGACCATGAGCACAAAAAGCCAGCCCTAGCCATGGGGCAAACATGATTTTCCCACCTCCTGCCAACTCACCTCAGCTGTAGCTCCTTGTCTCCAGCTCTGGCTGCATCCATCTTGACTCGGACCCAGAAGGTGACTGGCTCAGCCATGTGTTTGGGGCCACAGGGCTGCAGGGCTGCCAGCCACAAAGTCACCATCTTGCAGCCCTGGGCCTGTTTACCCAATTTCTTCAAACTCTCTACATGCAGCCGGAAACATCTGTGCAACTAACCAGAGAAAGGGAAAAGACCAAACTGGAAGGGGGAACCAATGAGTCTGTAGTGGGGGAAGACATGCACGCATAGGCACATATACCACTTGGTGGGTACGGGGGTCCTCTGGCCACCACCCTTGCTCAAGGCAGGAGACAACTAAGAACTAAATAACCTGAGGCTTCAATCTACCCTACTCACACATTCATCTTTCATACCCTTGAAAACCTCCTCCTGTATTTCTTTTTTCAGCAAATCACCTGAGTCAGAAATGCAAGGTCATCCTTGACTCTTCTCCCTCCCTCACAGCCAGGTTAATCCTTGACTTCTCACACCCATCAGTTTTTTCTATCCCTGGGAAGCTGCTTCAGTTCATAAATCAACCCTTTCCTGCCTAGACTCTTAGGGCAGCCTGGGTACACACTGTAGTCTTTGCACTCCATTCATTTGCCACAGTGACGCCAGAGAAACCCAGGATGCCAATCATGCCTCCACTTAAATCTGTTAGACTCATCAACCTCCCTCACGATAATACCCTAGGCCCTCTACAACCCATCTTGCCTGCCAATCTAGTCAACCGCTCATTTACAGGTATTCTTGCCTTAAAATTGTGGTTCTCACCTGATTGTACAAAGGACCACCTAGGGGAATACTTCAAATATCCAGGTGTCCAGGCTCTATTGCCAGAGACTTTGATGCAATTTGATGTAATTAGGTTAGGGTAGGCATTAGAATTTTTTTTTTAAATGTGGGTAGTTCCCTGGCTGGGAATCGAACCCAGGCTGCAGTGTTGACAGCGCCGAAGCCTAGCCACTACACCACTAGGGAACTCCAGAATTTTTTTTAAGTTCACTCAGGTGATTCTAATGTGCAGCCAGGTAGAGAACCACTGGCCTGGGACAAAGCTAAATATAAAAAATGAGTTCATTTAAAAAAAAAAAATTAAGTAAGTAACAGTACAGATGAGATATGGGAAACACCTCCCCAGGTACCATTGTCAACATGCAGCTCTAACACCCTACTCCAAGGCAGGATCCTGGTGAGGCCTTTTCATGCTCCTCAAGCCCCTCCTTTCCCCAACATAACCTCCCTTCCTGCCCTCATACCTTCTCAGGAGGCACCTCAGGATAGGTGCCTGGCTTTGCCAAGCCCAGATGCTGACAGAAAGCCTCAGAGATGGCACAGGCCTCGGCATAGAGTTTGTGACTATAGAAACTGTAGGCCAAGTTACTGGTGTAAGAGGCTGCAAGGAAGAAAAAGGACAGTTGACCACAGGAATGGTTTCCACTGCCCTCTCCGTTTTTTTTTGTTGTTGTTGTTGTTGTTTTTGATGCAGTAGAGAGCTCAACCTATGGTCAGCTGAGTAGCTTCCCAATCAGAAAGGAACTCCTATTGCTAAGAAATAAGAAAGGGGCAGCACTTCCCTTCCTGCTCCAAGTCAGCCCATGTCCCCCAAACCAATTAGGCAAACCCATACCACCAGCCCTTCTGCACTCGTTTTATAAGAGCCGAGTCTTCATTCCGACACAGGGCCCATCTCTCCTTATGTGCCAATCTCTGTCTTCATCTTGCTCCAAAGGTCAGCATTTTGGGGGAACACTCTGGCCTGTCTCTTACCTTCCTCTCCTTCCCTTATTCTGCTTAAGCCACATAGCCATTTTGCTATTCCTTGAACACACCAAACCCTCTCCTACCTTAAGACCTTGGCACTGGCTGTTTCCTCGGCCAAGGATGTCCTTTCCCGTGTGTCTACATGGCCAATTCCCTCACATCCTCCAAGTTTTGTTCATGTCACTCTCTCAATGAGGCCTACCCTGACAACCCTGTTATTTTAAATGGTAACTTGCCCCACTCACCCACCTTGAACTCCTAATCCCCTTATCCTGCTCTACTTCTGCTTTCCCCCATACTTATCAATTTCTAACATGTTGATAATTCCATTGTTCTAATGTTTATTATCTTTCTCCCCCAACCGGAAAGTGGCTCTATGAGGGCAGGAATCTTTTGCTTTGTTTGCTGATAAAGTACTAAGAACAGTGCTTAGCACACAATAGTAGTTACCCAATAAATATTTGTTGAATGAATAAAATTTTCCTAAGTTTTTGTTTATGCAGCTTCTTGGATATCACCACAGATGGTTAAGAGAAATACAGTTAGTCTTAAATACTCTGTGTAAAGAATTTTCACACAAATAATTCTTATGACTCTTGGTGATATTTTCAACTTCACGACCATTAAAAATATAAATATGGCAAGTTCTCCAAAACCTTCCAATGACCAAACTCATTAAGTTTGTATGATTTAAACTAAAGGGACAGGCTTTTTGTAAAGTGAGGGGGAAATTTATCATGAAATACAAAAATAGGCAAAGCTAATCTATGCTGGTAGGATAGCGGTGGCTATTGGAGGGTGGTGATTAAGAGTTATAAGGAGGGGTATTACAGGGTCTAATTTTGAGGGGGATTAATGGCAATGTATTTTTATTGTAGCAAACTTATTTAAATTTAAACATTCACTGTATTTTTTTTCATCACACCTCATATATTTCAATAAACAGGGTGAGAAGTATATATGCTGTTGGTTTATAGATAACATATTTTCAGAAGGATACATAAGAAATCGATCATATTAGTTGCCTCTGTAGAGGACAGCTTGGATGACCAGGATCAGGAGTGAGAGAGGCTTTTCACTGTACACCCTTTTGTGCAATTTGAATTTTGAATGATATGAATGTTTTACCTGGTTCAAAAATTTTAAGTTATGTTGTTTAAAATGTAATTATGTAGAAAGGTCATAAAGTTGCATATTAGGTACAAATGTTTTCATGAAACAAATACCAAATCAGATTTTAATCAATGAGAAAAAATTTTATGTCTGCTATCATAAGTTAACTTCATCACTTCTGTTCTGCTGTTAAATAGAGTAATTGATACAACTTTATCATTGCCTCCTTAAACCTTAAGGAGATGCCACAGTGGTCACAACCATCCAGCAAGTGCTGTTTGCCTGCCTAATGAGTGGTGACCCTCCCAAGAAACCTTATTATTTGGGCCCTAGGGCACTAACCAGTCATCCCCAAGTAGTCAGTCAGCTCTCGGCCTGACAGGCCCTGTAAGGCCTCCAGCATCCAGACAACAGTAGATTTGCAACTTTCCACTAGCTGGGCCAGGTCAGCTAAATCAGCTACCTGAAGAGACAAGAAGGGCTTGAGGGTAAGAAGAGACATAACAGTCCAAGGTGACATCCATCCCAACTCATACCCAAAGCCAAAGTTAAAGCAATCCCAACGCTCTACCAAGGGGAGTTGAGCAACCTCTGAACCTAGGATATGCCCAGGATTTTTGATTCCCAGATGGTACCTGACAGCCTTGGGCAAAGTCATAAACCACCACAGTGTAGAGGTGAAGTCCCTGAAATTGCACCTGAACCAAAGCCTGCTGCTGCTTGGAGGAGTCCCCACAGACCTGAGGAAGAAAGGTGAAGGTTGGTTTGAGGGTCAGAGATAAAGCATGAGCTCCAAGCTAAAGACTAGACCAGAGTCCTAGAGAGCTGAAAAAGTCCAGGGAGTAGGAAGAGGGACATCAGGAGGGGCCATTGCCCTGTCCGGATAGACTAGGCTGCTTACTGGCTGGTCAGGCATAATCTAGAAAGCAGCTTACCAGGGAAGGAGCCAGGGCTTCCAGATCTTACCAAAGACCCTAGCCTGATAGTGAATCCATAGAACCACATTCCCACTCCAGCTCTAGGTCTTTAACTCACACCATCCTGCAGCTGCCGAATGAGGGAGCAGTATCCGCCAAGAAAAACAAAGAGGCCCTGAATAGCATCAGGTCCATAGTGCCTCTTGGTGCCCCGCTCCAGGCCCGAGAGGAAGAACTGGCAGCTGTCATACAAAGCCCGCAGTGGTGGTGATGGTGCCTCCATACTGCTATTCAGGACAGCTGATGCCTTGATCAGAAGCTTGGCCACTGCCTGGGGTCTTTCCGCTTGGACTTGTAGCAGTTTTACCCCCAGCTGGCATAGCTGAAGGCTGGGAGCCAGACTGGTTTTCCTTAGGTAATCTTGGGCCTTCTCTACTGCCCTGGTGGCCTTGGCGTGGAGGTGGTTCCAGCAGAGGCGACGGCAGTGTTCCAGGGTGAGCTCCAAGAGACAGAGGGCCCTTGGGGGAGAAAGAAGACCAGGAGAGTCTCCTCCCTCACCCACCAAGGCTGTGATCACATGCCTGGAGAGCAGGTCATCTAGAAAATCAGCATCTGCTTCATTCAGACCTTGCCCACTGGCATCAAATAGCTGATGGGCAGCTACCACTCGACAGGCTGTTGGAGAAGCAAAGTGGGGAATCTCACAAGGGGTACTTTCATCCTCCAAGAGTACTAGAAAGCTCAAGGCCTTTAGCCGAGCTGAGTATGCAGCTCGCCGCTCCACCAGGGCTTCTGCCCCCTTCCACAGCAGAGAAAAGCTGCCCCGAGCCACAGCCTCATAGTCCTGGGGAGCAGCTTGGCGTGAACACTGCACCAAGCAGGCATGAAGGGGCTGAGCAAGTCGGAGTGTGGCCTCTGGGATTCCCTGTGCAGCAACATTTCGCAGAAAGATGAAGAGAATTCGTTCCAGGTATAGGGGTGGGCGCTGGAGGTTAGAAACCAAGTAGCCATCACAAGCCAGCTCTGCCAGCTCTAGCAGGCTCCCCAGGTGCCTTTGGCAATCCAGCTTGGCAGTCACCTGCTGGTTGCAAGCCCTCAGGATGGCATCACAAACTTGTCTCCTCTCTGCATCAAAGCGGCAGTTAAGAGAACCAGCTGGAAGCTTCGACAGGAACTCCTAGGAGGAGAGGAAGATGTTAATGGCGCTACCAAAAGAGGGAAAGAGACAGGGAGAGGAACTAGTAATGAAGTTGCTCAGAAGAAGAGCTACTAATCCGACTCTTCAAATAAGGTAAAAAACAAAACAGCTCAGCTTGGAAAGCCAGTGCATCCAGAGCCAGAGAGCACCCCCTACCTTCAAGTCAGGGACCAACTCCTCAGCCTTCTTCGGGCTGCTCAGCAGAGTCCCAAAGTTGACACCTTTGAAGCTCCTCATGGCGCCGGAGGGCTAGGGGAAAATAGACGAATTAGAGAGGGTGAGAAGATTCGTAATGGGGTTAAATGAAGGGCGGGTGAAGAGATTGAAAGCCTCGGAAGGAGGCAAAGAATTCATCAAAAATCTTAACTCGGCGAAAAAAAACCCAGGCCAGGATGCCAGGCTTCGGTTATAAACGGACGCTTCCGTTTTTCCTTGCTCCCGGCAGACTCCGGCCTCACTACCCGTACCACCCCAACGCCCCACACGGGAGGCCTTCACCGAGCTCTTCAGCGCCTTACAAGGACGTCTCGGGATCTCCCCGCCCCTCCGTTGCAGAGCCGCCCCCACCTCTTCCTCAAGTCAATGTTGGGGCTCCATTCACCTCAATAAGTACACACGCTCACAAGTCCCTTCGGGGTTTAGCCCCAGAGAAGTCTCTTCCTCCCCAGGCCTAAGACTTACCACTACGACGGACTTATCCCGCAAAATCCAAAATGTAACCTTACTTTACGCGCCAGCCCCTCCTTTCAAATATGCCCAACAACCAATCAGCCAGAGCAACGTAACGCCGGCGGGCCGCGCGGTGCACTGGGAGGTGTAGTTTATCTGTCGCGCTGCATCGTCACGTGACTCTGGCCGGCGGGGTTCTGCTGTTCTGGGCATTAAGGGCTCTTGGGAGCCCGGGTTTTCCCACTTTTTCCATTTAGGGCCAAGTTCCTGAGCTACCCGTCGTTTAGTCGCTGTCGTAAAGGCCAGCCCCACGCCTCCTTTCCCCTTTATCTTCGGTGCATAGCTTCCCGAGTACTTTGAAGGTGACCGTAGTGATCTTCAGCAATGAGGCACGTAGTACTTTTTCTAGGGTGAGTTCGCGAACTTAATTGTCAGACCTAGTACATTCACATATTCATATTAAGTATGTAGTTCTGTATTTGCATTTGACTATTTTACAGGAAGCCCATATAATTTTTGTATTGTAAACAAACCAGAAACTCCTTAATGCAAATGTGAAGTTTTTTTTAATAACAGATCTGATCCCAGGCGTGACAAAATTTGTTTTATAATTCTATTGCATGGTTCTGTGGGGAAGTGATGGCAAAAATAATAAAAGGGACAAGAAGAACCACAGGATTGGGGTTAGAGGAAGAGTGGAGGGTGGGATCTAGACCCAGCCAAAAGGCCATGAGCATATTTGCTGGGAACAGCCCCCTCCCCTCCCTGAGCACGGACTGAATTTCCAGGAAGAGTTGTCCTCCAAGCCTCAGAATCCAGTACTGTTCTCATGCCCCAATCCTCCTGCCTTCTTATCCGTTGGCTCCTCGTTTCTTGGGATGTTTCTGCTCTCCTCAGGATTACTTAAAAGTTCCAAATCAAATAATCATGCGTCCAGCTGGATGGAAAGTCAGAAAATCAGGAGTCTCTTAGTGAAAAGATGGTGATGTGTATCAAGTCTGACACCAAATTGACCTTCCCACTTGAGGAAGAGGAAATGAGTTCAAGTGGAACACACTGACACCCTACTCAGCTGCTCACATACCCCAAAGTAGGACTCTTAGATAGCTGGATACTTTTATCTGGGCCAGCACCAAGGGTAAACATTGCTGGGAATCACCCAACCACTGGGATGTGTTGGAAAGTTCTACACCCCATTACAGCCTCATCCACTTATTCTCACACCCAAATCTGGATGGGCTCAGCTGGATTGAAAAGTTAAAAAATAAAGTATAAAAGCAAACACTTATGTAGTGCTTACACTGTGGGCTAAGTACTATTCTAAGCATTTAAATACAGTAATGCATTTAATCTTTACAAGAGCCCTATGGGGTAGAAATGACACTATCATCCCCATTTTACAGATGAGGAAACTGAGGCACACATTTGAACCCAGGTATTTGGGCTCTGGCTCCATGCTCTTAACCAGTTTCTTCTGCTGCTGCTTAGCAGAGTATCATAAACAGCATTTTGCAGCCAGTATGCACCTGCTGAACCAATCCCTCATTTGGCCCAATCTCTCATTTGACCCATATGGGCAGATACCCAAAAGTGGACCAGATGGCCAAGGCTAAATGCTCCCATTTGCCCTTCTCCAGGGACAGGGCTTCAGATGAGGGAGTAGGGAAAGTGGAAAAGGCAAGTAAGTGAAGGGCCAGGTGACATAGGAAGTACAAGTCATAGAAGGGGCACTGGGCAGGCAGCAAGAGACAAGGTTTAGCCTCAGCTTTGCCATTCACTTGCTACATGTCCTTTTCTTAAGGGGATTTTCCTTTTGAGGGAAAAAATGTCACCAGTCCCTAGTAATACAATGCATGGCATATAGTAGATGCTCAATAAAAAATATAAGTACAAATGGACAATCTCTAAGGTGCCTTTGAGCTCTTAACATCTTGTGAGTTAGACAGGAAAGAACCACTCCATCTGCCACCAGCTCCTTTAAAGAAAGCTCAGCAAAGACAAAGTAAAGGGATTTCAGTAGTCTGTCTTCTCTATCTCCCAATTTTCTTATCGACTGTGGGCTCCCCTCATATTTCTATCAGTAAATAATTACTGTCATCCAAAACAACAAATCATTAACTAGGCTCTAGATTCTAGCCTAATAGGCAGTTACCAAATGGGCAGCTCTTGAAAAGCCAGGTGTGAGCTAGCCTGTCTTCTCTCCAGACATTTACTTAGCACAGCCATGAGCTAAGCACTCTCTTGTGTGCATATATGGGGAGACAAAGGCAAATAAGATACAATTTCCTCCTGTCCTCAAGGAGATCATAGTATGGTAAAGAGAGACAAAAAGTTTACAAATAATTATAAAATATATCTAGGTCTAATTTAGCTCAACAGGGCAGAAAGAGGAAGTGGAGTTATTCCAACAGACTGTCTTAGTCTCAAGATGGGGGAAGACAAAGGCATCTGTTTTTCATACTTAAACCACAACTTCTATTCCCTGCAGCAAAGGTGGGGGAAACATGTCTTTTTTTTTTTTCTGCTCTGAGTTGGGACATAAGACCACCACTCATTCTTCCACCTCAGCCTCACCCTGCCTAAGCCCATCCACACTGCATTCCTCTAGCACCAGCTGATGATCTCTCTTCACACAGGTTGGGACTTGCAGGTCTTAGAACGCCTTGCATTTTCCTGTCTGGGAAGCAGTCTGGGACCCAAGGAAAGGTTGTCAGTCCCTTTCCAGAACAGCGGGTCCCCCATGCCCATCTCAAGCACATTCCAGGACACACCCTTGAGTCTACCCTCCCTCTATCCCCACCCTTCTTGAAGTTGGCTCTCCTTCCCCAGAGAAGCCCAGGTGTTGGTGGGAGGAGGAAAGGCAGATACCATCAGAGGTGAGGCAGGGAGGGGCTCACAAAACTGGTGTTCCCACTGGTACTGTTTCCTGCCCTGATAACTCCCTCACCCTCACTCATTCTGGGTGAGGAAGAGTCAGGTACAGACAAGATGTCCCAGTCCCTCAGCCATTCACTGCTCTCTGCCCTTAGCAGCCCTTCACTTAGGTTTCATGTAAGGACACAGAACCTGGTGGACCTAGGTGATGCTGGACAAATAGTGCATTCATAGCCAGAGATGCTGAAGGCAGGTAGCATGCATGTACTGAGCTGCAAGCTTCTTTCTGTAGGAAACCCCAGATTTGCCTCAAGGAGTAAGCAGCGAAGCAGCCCAATCCCCTAGAATCTTTGCTCTACATACTCCAGAGACTGTCTTACTCTGGATGTGGAACAGGGTTTTGCTTGGCAATTGGGGAGGGTGCCTGTTCCCAGGGTAACAAGATATGGAGGACCGAGGAGCCTCAGGTATTTCCCATCCATTTCTACTGAGAGGCTCTCTGTTTAAGCTGGAGACAGTCTTAGGTTAGAAATACAAAGCTTCTGCTGGTAACTTCCCCTCTAGCCTCAAAACCTCCAGCTGCCTACCTACCAGGAAGTACTAAGGTGGGTTACAGGTGAGTAAATCAAATCAATGATCAGTTAAAAGTATTTATTTTTAAGTGGAAAGGGAGTAACACAGAGGCAACTTTTGGCATCTTCTTTCCAAGCCATCACTCCCATGTGCTCCCAACCCAAAGCACTGGCAGGAGGGGCCCCAAGGACAGGTGAGGGGCCAGCTGGTCACAAAGTCTGTCACAGAGAGATCTGTACAACCACAGAGAGGTGGAATCCAAGAGTCCATCCCAGCCTCCTTGTCCTGTAACAAGGGTTAGAGCTCAGGGGCATAGGGCTCCCCAGTGGGTGAGGGCACCCGCAGTTCAGCATCATGCCTTACTACAGTGAAGAGCCCCACTACTGCCAGCAGGGCCATGACCATGACAGCAGAGCAGATGCTGAACATATTCCGAGTGCCTGTTTTGCGATCACTGTCATGGAGGACTAGGAGCCCCAGGCAGGCCAATAAGTGCAGGGGCACCCGGAACCAGTTGAGTACACCAGCTTGCTCTGTCTCAGGGATCACTTTTCTCCGCAGGAAGCTCATGCTAGGAAAGTACAGCCCACAGGCCAATTCAATAAGTAGGAAGGCTATGAAGGATTCCACTGGACTCTCCTGGCCTGGGCTGGTGGAGAAAGTCAACATGAAGAGGGAGAAGACGACGATGAGGACAGCAAGGGAGAGTAGGTGCATAGGCTGAAGGTGGTACCTCTTGGAGGTAGCGATGCGATACAAGGAAGAGCCGAGCAGGCTGGCAGCCATGAAGCTGGAGAAGATAATTCCCAGTGGGGCCCCATGTGGGTCCAGCACAGGTGTCCAGAGGAACACAAAGATGAAGATGACACTCTCAAAAAAGGCCTGTATGGTACCCAGCAGCAGCACACGCCGGTCTGACAGGAGGCAGCGCAGGCCCCCAGCACAGGTCCTTGAGAAGGCACGCTGCCGATCATAGTTCTCTCCCCAGTTGTGAAGGGCTAAGGCCCCAGCCAGAGCCAAGAGAGGGATGGCAGCCACAAAGGGCGCTACAGGCCCCAGCCCCATCCAGCAGGCCACAGCCTCAGCTGCCACACCTGCCACTACAGCTAGCACATGGTTCCAGAAGGCAGCGCGGGCAAAGGTAGCTGGGATCCACTCAGCAGGGAAGTCATGCCGCTCCACATGTTCATGGATGTACCAGGCCTCGAAGGCGGAGAAGAGCAGGGCGGTGGACAGCCCACCAAGTGCTCGGCCAACCAGCAACACAAAGTAGTCCAGAGATAGTTTGGTTAAGCAGCACAGAGAGTAAGTGAGGGAGAAGAGGACACAAGACTTCTTCCTGCCCAGCCAGTCCACGAGGGAGGAGGCCACCAGTCCAAAGAGGACTGTGGAGGCAAGGCCACAGACATAGAGGATGGCAATTTGACCCTCCAGGAAGTGGTAATGCTGATAGAGTTTATAGAGGTAGGGGGCCTGAAGCCAGTCAGCTGCCAGGGCCAGGAAGTAGACCTGATAGAAGTCCAGTTGAAACCGAAGGAAGGAGGGATTGCTGCAGGCCCTTCCAGGGGGCTTAGCCCGGCATCTTGATAGCTCCAACCCTAGGCAGGAGGCCAGGAGGACCACAAAGACAAGATAGGCAGTCACCAGCATGGCGGGCCCCCGGACGACCTGGGGAAAGAAGGGGGTTTCAGAGTCACATCCATTGCCCAGACAGCACTGTCAAGGGGCTGGGTGTCTAAGCAGAGGGCAGCTCCACCCTACCCCGCTGCCAACTGCACTTCCCCACCCCTCAACTCCACTCCCTCAGAGCTCAGACCGGAGAGACCAGTTGGGTGGGTGGGAGGAGTGGCCCGCCAGAGCGGTCTCCTAGGACACTGTGGAGCAGGGAGGGGTAAGAGGAGAGGGGAGAGGACTAAGCACTCGCCCCACCCTAACCTGGCAATACCAAAGAGGGAGTCGCTTCAATAATCCTTGCCCCGCAAGTTAAGGGGCTACTGCCCTCTTCCACAACAGCTTCTTCATACTTCCTTATACTACCTCCCATCCTCTCTGGGGAGCCCATTTTGCCTTCAATATCTAGTCATCTGTCCGAGGCATCCCTCCCGCCCGCGCGGGCCTCTCAAGTTGCTTCAGGGTCACGCGCGTGCATCTCAGATTCCCCATCCTCCAGGTCACCGGCACCCCCCTGCGCCCCCTAGCCCCCGCCCAGCGCCGCCACAAGGGCTCGCGCCTCGCCCAGACCCCCGTCTCACCTGCTGCCCCGGTCTGCGGGGACGCTCCGGACACGTCCGGCTCCAGGCCGCCCGGCTGCCCTACCCGCTCCGGCTCCGGCTCGGGTTCCAGCAGCGCACCCGCCCCTCACAGCCTGCTTCCGGGAGCCGAGTAGGCCTTCGGCCGCCGCCATGATAGTCCTGTCACGTGATGGGGGCGCGGCACTCAAGCCCGCCCCTTCTCCGCCTTCTCGCTGAACTCTCTGGTCGCCGGCTGGTGGACTGTTACAGGCGGGCAAGGTTTGCTGTTGTCGGTCCAGCCGCCTCTGCTGCCCTCCCGTGACACCCGCTCCTGCGACTCCTGATACCTCCAGAGTCCCCCGAAATGAAGGCCCATTTTCTCTCTCATTCTCCGTTCCATGGGTTAGCGAGCGCAGCTGTGCCTGAGAAAATGCCCACACTCACACAGAGTCCGTGGTTGCAGCTTCCTAGGGAATATCGCTGCCCTAAGCTGAGATAGACTCCTCTGTTTCCCCCTCTCCCACTCTAGTGACCTCCAGGCCAGACGTCAGTAAGGCCCAGACACCTGAGGGAGGCGATGTGGTGTAAAGGACTTGGACTCCGGTTGCAGACAGACTAAGGCTCACAGCTCAACCCTGTCACTTACCAGCTGTCTGGCCTCGGGCAAGCCACATAACTTCTCAGTGTCCCAATTTCTTCGTCTGAACTCAGAGGAGAGCAGAGCCGAAATAAAAAGGCTAAAGTTCAGCGGCAGCATAGGGTTTAGAAATTCCGCCCACTTTCTGCCCCTTACCAGCTATGTTACCTTGGAAAAGTTATTTAACCTCTCTCCAGCCTTAGTATGATCACCTCAGGTCCTGCAATGTCTCCCCATCTCACTAAGTGTGAAAGCCAAAATCTTTATAATGGCTTACAAACCCCTCTGTCTTCTGTTCTTTGCTACTTCTCTTACTTCATCGCCTACCATTCTCCCTCCTACTCCTATTCCATCTATACTGGCTACAACCAGGGCCTTTGCACACTGTGCCCTGTAAGGTTCTGGCTCTCCAAGATGTCCATGTGGTTCTCTCCCTCAGCACCTCTAGTTCTCTGTTCAAATGTCACCTCATTAGAGAAGTCTTCCTTGGCCATCCTGTTGCAACAATCCTACCTCTTCCACAGTAATCTACCTGCTTTCCTTCCAATACCCTGTGCTCCTTTGCTGCATTTTCTCCATAGCACTTAACACCCTCTGGCATACTATATATTTTACTTGTTTGTTTACTTACCATCTCTTCTCTCTACAGATTTTTGATGTTTTGTTCACTTGCATTTCTAGTGCTTAAAACAGTTCCTGATACGTAAAAAAATGCAATAAATATTTGATGGATAAATGAATCAATAAATTAATCTATGTAAATTACTGTAAAAAGTGCTGGTCCACATTCACACTGTTAACCCTTATCAAACAGTTATTATGTACCTAAGCTTTATGTTAAGAAGTCCTGGGCCAACTTCTATAGGTGAATTATCTCATCTAACTGTCACAACTCAGTAGGTACTATTATTGTCTCCCAGAGTAGAGAAGGGTAGGTAATGAGTCCTATGGTGAGAAGAAGAGTCAGAACTGAGACCCAGATCTTTCTAATTACATGCTCATATTGTTTCTGAGAAGAATAAATGAGTTCACCTAGCTGCACATGTAATTAGTAAATGTTGGTTTTCTTTATACTAAAGCTTGGGGGGATAGGAGGGGCTGGGATTACATCTTAAGAAATACTTTTTTATGACAAAGGAAACAGCTGAGATTTTTATCCAAGCTCCAAAGTGCCGTCATCCCTAACTGGAAAACTTCTAGAACAAGTAGAAAGGGGTTGTTGTTCCCATGCACTCATCTAGAAACACTAAGACTCAAAAACATGATTTCCCCAAGGTCATTTAGTGAGTGAGGGCATGGGTGACCCAAATGCCCTCCATCCCAGTCTTGTACTGAAGCCCCTTGAACTCATGACACCCAGTCTCTCAATCCTTGGTGGTCTTTTCTTTGAGGGTGGTCCTGAATGAAGGCAGGGAGTGGGACAGGATGGCCTTACATTCCTTGCCTTCTGTTTTTCAGGACTGAAGCCAGTCTTCTCTCATTATTGCATTGTATTTTGTTCAGAAGCACCTGACAGAGAGAGACTTAAAGCAATATTACATGATTTTGGACTATTTTTGTTTATTTTCAGACCTATGCAAATTACATTTATTCTTTAAGGTTCCCCTGGCCCCCCAGAGCTGTGAGGCACAGCTAAGAAAGTTCCTAAACAAGGGAATGTGCCATCCGAGGACTGGAAATGATCAAGGACAGTCTGTGAGCACAATCCATCTCTAGGACATGCTTCTAGTAGAGGACAGTGAGGGCTGGAATCTGCGTGTGAGGAGTCACACAGAGGGATTCTTGGCTTTCAGGGCAGGTGGGAAAGATGCTCTGGGAGTTACTACAAACCATGTTTACCAAAGGAACATTATTTAAAATTTTTCTTACAAAAATGTTTAAACATACCAAAGGTAGAGAGCATACTTCTGTGAACCTCTACATGTTTAATTCAACAATACAGATTTTTCATTTCCCAGTCAGGGAACTACCCACATACACACACACACACACACACACACACACCAAAAATACTGATTTTGTCATTTTGTTCTCCCTACTCCTTTCTTTCTGTCCTTTTTTACTTGCCCAAATATTTAAAATTAAATATGTCACTTCACTCCATACTTCAGTATGCATCTCTAGAAAATAAGGACCTTTCTTAAATAACCCCAAAGCCTCTTTTTTTTTTTTTGTATGTGGATAGTTCCCTGACCGGGAATCGAACCCAGGCCACAGCACTGACAGTGCCAGCGACAAAGCCTTAAGCCACTGTACCACCAGGGAATTCCCCAAAGCCATTTTTACATCTAACAAAATCAACACTGATTCGTTGGCATCATAAATACCCACTCCGTCATTAATCGTTCCAAACTGTCTGAAAATTGAGTTTTCTAAATCAGGAACCAAACAAGGTACTTATGTTCCATGTAATAGTTGTCTTTTTATGTCTCCTCTCATCTCTCCCCCCAACCATTGACTAGTTGAACAAATTTAGTCAGATTTTCTTTAGAATATCCTACAGTCTTTTTACTTCCTTGTTGTGTCATTTAATTTGTTCTTCCATCCCCCAGTATTTCCTATTAAATGGAGGTTAACTTTAGAGTTTTGATTAACATCATGTTCTGTTTTTTGTTTGGCAAGAATCCCTCACAGGTGGAGCTGAGTCCTTCAGACTGCATCACATCCATAGGCGCATAGTGTGTGACTGTGCCCCTTTTAGTGACACTAAGATTCATCAGGGGGTCAGGTGGTAACAGCTTGATACCTCATTGTAAAGTTCTCCATCAACCATCATCCTTGGTTTCATCCATTGGAGATATTTGCTTTGATCAGTTATTTCATTGAAGGTTGCAAAATGATGATTTTTTCTTATTCCATATTCCTTCCACATTAGCTGAAATTCTGTAAATAAGTTTTCTCCACCACTTACAGCTATTTGGCTGCCCTGAAATACAATTTACATAAGACAGGCAGCATACATGTTTAATTATTTTTCTTCTTCATTGCTAATTTTCAAAATAAGAAGTTAGGAGAAACATCATTTTTGAAAAAGTTTGGGTTTAGAGCTGAATACAAATAGGTGGGCTGGATAGTGGGTAGAGAAAGGAGGGACTATTCTGACAGCTGTAGTCAGCCCTTCTTCACTCCAGGGCAGGGGTGTGTGTGGGACAGACAGATACTAGAGGGCTTGGTGTCCTGGCCCTTGGACAGCAATGAGATGGGCATGAGACCAGCCTAATGTGCAGGCAGCTACAGGGAGGTTGGGGGAGAGAGTGAGAGAACGAGCAAGCCAGCCAGATATGAGGCAGAAAGAGAGGTCGGAAGTGGGGGAACAAAAAAAAAAAACAAAACCAAAACAGCTAGGCACAGAAGACAGGAAGTGAGATAAACATAGAAAGGGAACAGGAATGAGAGATCATGAATGAAATGTATCCAGAAGCAGAATAGGACAGAAAAGCATAGATACAAGGCGAATTGAAAGACCGAGGAAGAAATAGAAATGAAGACGCACATCGAGACAGGGAAGAAGGAAGAAAAAGACACACAAGTATGTTTAGTAGATTTTAAATTACAAGGGGAAATAGAGGAAGGAAGAATTGAGGGATAAAGAGTGGGGAAAACGCATGTCAAGGCACAAGTCAGGTGAAGAAGAATGCCCCAGTGATAGAGAAAGAGGGAAATAGAAATGGAGAAAGTGACATAGAAAGATAGAAGGAAAGGTAAATTGAAGGACAAACAGAGATAAAAAGGAAAGAACAAAGGGTTCCAGGGAAGGAAGCTGAGAAAGAAAGGACTAAAAAGGACTGGTGTCAAGAACTGGAGAAATGTGGAGGGGAGCTCGGGGGCTCTCAGCTTAGGGTTCAGTCCTGGGCAAATACCCAGGTCTCTCACTTCCAGCTTCCTCTTGGTGGCTTCTCCAAACTCCCAGCCTCACCCCAGGGACAGGGGACATATGACTAGCTGGGTGCAGATGGGATCATTGGGAACCTGAGTCAGGTTCCCAGCTTCCCTTGCCCCCATGACAGATGAGCCTAGATGTCACAGATGGAATTCGTCCTGGAAGATTGAGGTCATAAGGCTGGGCAAGCGCTCAGAGGTTTGAAATACAAGACATCCAAATAGAGTACCACGTTCCTAGAAACAACCGACTGGGTAGGATGTCATGACATCCAAGGTGGGGGTCCAAGAGCAAGTGACCATTTTTGCCTGACTCAAGATGGAGGTAAGGGGTCCAGAGACTCTTGGGTCAGTCAAGATATGGGCAGAGGTCTAAGGGGCAAGAAATGGTCACTGGACAAAGGATTCCCCTACCACCTCTAGAGGGAGAATCTATTTTACCCATGGTAATTGCAGAGGAGTAGAGCCAAGAAGGGTTTCCAGGGAAGGCTGATTGGAGGGGGAAAATGTCCAACTTGCTCACCTTCAGGGGCCATGGAGGTGGCTCTGAGAAGAACAGTTTCCATTCCAGAAGGTGCAGAAGAGGAGATTCTGGAACCAGCAGGAACATACCCAGAAACTAATGTTAAAGCCAATGTCTGCTCTCACCCCCAGGACTGAGGGGGAGGCCAGGAGCTCTGAGCAACCTGCTGACTTTCCCTGCCCAGATGAGGGGTCCAGAGGTGACCCCTCTCACTCCACCTAGAGCTTCTGCCTCCTACCTGAGGAAGCAGCTACAGAAATGGTCTGGAAGACTGACTCTCTCTGGGGTAATGGGGGGCAACAGCCCACCTAGACTATCAGGCAGTGCCCCTGAGAGGTGCGTTGTCCCCCGACACAGCAGCTGCAATGGCCAGTGGAAGCTGGAGGTCCCCAGGCAGGCCCTCGGCCACAGCAGAAGCTGTCACTGTAGCCCAAGCAGGAGCTTGGACAGGCAACTCGGCCCTTGGAGCAAGGGTAAACGGGGCAAGGTGAGAGGTGACAGCAAGTCAAATGCGGACCAGAGCATGGGACACAGGAGCTGTGGGGACAAGTCAAGGGAGGACAGGGAGGACAGGGAGGGCAGGAGCAGGTGCAGGGTGGGCCAAGGAGGCTGGGACAGGAGGGGCAGGTAGCTGAGTAAGAGGGATAGGCAGTGTAGGAGCAGGTGGGAGGGGGACAGCCAGGGCAGGGGCAAGCACAGGTAGAAGGGGAACAGGGCAGACAAGGAGAGGCAGCTGGTGGGCCGTGCCCAGAGGGTGCCGGAGGCTGTTGGTGGGTGGCCTTCTTGTTCCTAGGCCCCAAACGTAGGCCCAGAGAGAAATCCATTAAGCTGCAGGAGAGGCCAGGCTGGGGGTTGGGTGAAGGGGAGGGCAGAGGTGAGGTAGGAGGGACAGACTGTTGGGGCAGGATTAAACCTAAGACTGCTGAGCCTTGCTGAGCCTTCAAAGAGCTCAGACCTCCCCATCCAGCCCTCCTCTTCCAGGCCTGCCTGGCAGTGCTCCCGCAGCCGCCCTCCTCTTCACTGAAAACCCTCCAACTGCATCAGACCAGAACACGTTCTTCAAATATGACATGCACTTTCATGTCTTCAGTCCTTTGTTCACACTGTTCCTTCTGTTTGGAGTCCCTTTTCTCCTTTCTCCACCTGGTGAGGTCCTATGGAGACTGAAATTGTCTTCCCTTTTATTCAATCAGAAAGTATTTCTTAAGCTCTGGGCACCTGACACCTGCCTGGGTAAGGACTCCAGCCCAACACTCCAGCCCCGATGGCCAGAACAGCTGCTTCAGGCTCCTACACAGTCTCTAGAGGGGACTTAGGGAAGCAGCAGCAGCAGCACTCTGAGACTGAGCCTGAGATATTGGAGGGAGGATGCCTGGGTTCTGGGTGTTTCCAGATAGGGCAAGTCCCAAGTGTAGGTGTGGGGATGCCAAGCTGTCTCTGGGAGACTGACAACCAGCCTGAACATGACAGCTAAGTTTCCTCTCTTACGGAGCTCCAATAAAAGTGAGGGGTGGTGCGGGGTGGGGACCAACATCAAACAGGTAAAAAACCAATACATTAGCTTATTTCAGAACATGCAAATGGCAATGGAAAAACAGGGCAATGTGATAAAAAGTGACTCAGAGAGGTGGATCCACCAGAAGGGGCAGTTAGACAGCCCCCAAACAGTCAGGTGTGATAGCCATTAAGAGTTTTGTGGGGAGATAGTCTGTCAAGTCCTGAGAGACCAGGGAGAGCTGCCTGAGACTGAATGGAACCCAGGTGACTGGGCCATGGAGAAAAATTAAGCTGAGAGGGGGATAAGGAGTGCCGAGGTTGAAATCTAAAAATCGGTGCGAGCTCCCTGGTGGTGTAGTGGCTAAGGCTTCGGCGCTATCAATGCTGCGGCCTGGGTTCGATTCCCAGCCAGGGAGCTAAATAAATAAAAATAAAAATTGGTTATGAGGGAAAGTGCCACTGAGCAGTAACATTTTAGCAAAGACCTGAAGAACATGAAGGAGTGAGTCATGGAGACATCTAGTGGAAGAACATTCCACAGAGGGGGAATAGCAAGTGCAAAGAGCACAGAGGAGTCATAATGACAGAGGTAGAGGGCAAAGCAGAAGCCTTGGAGCCACTGGAGGGACTTGGATCTTACTCATGTTCCAAGAAAAGGGAAGACCACTGAGGGTTTTAGGCAAGAAAGTGTATGCGTCTTCTTGGTTCTTCTTACGCCTGCCCCTGGTTAGAATGTTCTGCTTCCTGTGTAATTGGCACAACCATTTTGGAAAACAGCTTGACCTTATCTGATAAAATTGAGATTGCCTTTACATATGAGATCAGACAATTAATTTCACAAACTCATCCTAGAAAAAGTGCTACATACCTCACTGCTGAGTATCACTATGGTCATCTTCCAAGTCCTCCCCTTGGGAAGCTGTGCACCGACGCCAGCGCCTAATCCACCCTTCAAAGCAATTTTGGAACTCTTTTTCTGGAATGGCCATCAGAGCTGTTGTCCAACTATACAAACAACTCGGTAAGGTGTCATACCTTGGCAAGCTTATGACACCTTACCGAGTTGTTTGTACAGTGCTGCCAACATAAGTGCACGGTGGCAAGTTTGTGAACTTAATTGTCAGATTTTGGGAACGACAACAGAGCTTCCCATGGGGAGGACTTCGAAGGTGACCGTAGTGACACTAAGCAATGAGGTGTATAGCACTTTTTCTAGGGTGAGTTCGTGAAATTAATTTTCTGACCTTGTATATTTTGACTCTTAATTTTATAGCCTCACAAATTCTTTGCATGTGTGTACTGGGGAATATATACAAGAATGTTCTTAGCAGCATTATGCTAGCCTAAATTAAAAACAACTCAAACATCAACAACAGTAGAATAAAAATAAATTGTGACATATTCATGTAACTGAATATTATGCAACAATGAAAAAGACAGTTATCTGCAACAACTTGGATGTGTCTCACAAACAAAACAAGACGCAAAAGAGCAATACAGTATTATTCCATTTATATAAACCTCAAAAATAGGCAATGTTAAGCAATACTGTTTAGAGATGCATAGATAGGTACTAAAACTATAAAGAAAAACAAGGAAATAATGATCACAGAAGCCAGGATCGTGGTTACTTCTTAGGGGAGGGAAGGAATTACGGAAGGGACACATGGGAGCTTCTGGGGTGTAAGAAATACTGTTTTTCTTGACCTGGGTAGCAGTTGAATTGGCATTTATTTCATTCCAATTTATTCTGTACACGGTTCATAATATATTTATACACTCTTTCAGAAAGAGAAAATAAAAGCACCACTCCTTTTTCTGCTCCATGCTGTCTCATTCAAATCATTATGTTGAAGTTAGATGTTCTTAGTTCCTACACCTATTTTCCCACCAGACCTCGAGGACAGCAGCCTTCCCTGTATTTCTGGCACCTATCATTGTGCATATATTGAGCATATAGCAGATGCTCAATAACTATTTACTGAATTGGATTCAATTGAATTCCCCCAAGTCTCTCAGCCCATGGAGAGGTAGGCAGCTACGGAAGAGGGGAAGCCTGCTGTGGTGAAGAGAGCTCAGGATCACCAAGACCTGGGTTCCCATCTTAGCTCTGCCACTTCCTAGCAATGTGATATTGGGCAAGTGGCTTAACCCCTCTGGTTCTCAGCTCCCTCTTCTGTGAAATGGGGATGATAACTGCTATCTCTCTGGACTGCTGTGTGGATTAAGTGAGTATTGTGTGGGCCTAGCACAATGCCTGGAACATGTAGGTACTCAAGAAAGGATAGCTTCCCAACCCCCTGCCCCCAGCCTCACATCTTTTCTTCAAAGGAGTCTGCTAGAAGGGGCAACCAGACATCAAAGACGGTCCCAGAGTGTGGACCCACATCCTCAGGGCCCCTTGGGGCTAAAGCTGAGATGTAGTCTGGCAGACAGGGAGATCCGATTGAAGCTGAGCAGATCCAGGCAGATGGTGGGAGTTGGCAAGGGAGGTAAGACACCAGGGTCTGGGAGTTTCCATCCAGGGGAAGTCCCAGGTGTGTGTGGGTGCAGGAGTGCCAGGGTGGCCCCACCCAATACCCTGGCCCCAGGGGATGTGGGCACAGGGAGGAAAGTAGGTCAGAGCAGGCTGGAACTTAACCCCATTGGTCCCATGACCTCTTTGCCAGCTCCAGAAGAGGCGTAGCCACGAAGAAGCCTGCTCCCTCCTCCAAAGGCTTCCTTTTCTTTAGAAAAGAAGAACCTTAGAACCTTAGCATCTGGACAGGAGAAACTGGAAGCCCCCCAGTGGACAGAGGATATATAACCTCTAAGCCCTGAATGGAAGTTCTGTACAAAACAGACTGCTGCATCCACGCACGTGGTGATTAGCAGACACCTGGAGCACTCACCTCACATATACTATAGGCAACTGTGGAGGCAGACAGATGTGACCGTGGTCCCAGGAGTAGGACAGGTCAGAGCTGGATCTGAGAGGCCAGTGGGGTGCATGATAGAACTTAGAGGAGCCTATGGTGAGACACCATTTGGACAAACACAAGCATCCCTTACCCTGAGGGCTTTGCCAAAAACATAGGACCTGATTTTCTGTTTATAATCTCAGGGCTAAGCCTATGGATTACTCTCCCCTATCTGTGCCTCTGTTTCCCTTTTTGGAGGATTAGATGAAAGAATCATTCCAGGGCAAGGTCACTAGGTGTCCTAGGGTCCTACTTTGGTCATTAGGAGGTGCTTACCATCCCTCTTTTGCAGCATATCCAAAGCTAGATGGGGAGCAGGAATGGAGGGTCCCTCTTTTTTTCTGGGGGAGCAGGGTGGCTAGGAGCCAAGACCTTGATTTCAGGGCTTTTACACATACGAGTGCTGTCCAGAAAGTATCCAGCCATGTAATATGATAGAGGCATTTATGGCTGGATTTTTTCTGGACAGCCCTCATACTCTTCTGCTGCCTTCCCTTCTCTCCATTCTCCTGCTCATTCTTTCCCAGAAGACTTTCTCGATCTCCTTTGCTGGGTGAAAGTCCTGCTATTAACCATTCTCAGAGTACCTTATGCCTCTCCATGATGGTTAGCACTTGCAATTTTTGTGGATTATTGGTTAACATCTGAGTCCTCTGCCAGACTACAGGCCTGAAAGGACAGGAGCCATACCTGGGTATTCCCAGGTCTAGCACAGTACTGGGCATACAGTAGATGCTTAATAAAGATTTGTTGAATTCATGAAAGGTGCATATTTAGGGAAGAAATTCCTAGAGTTGTTTATGCTAGTTCTAAAATCCCATGTTTCAAAATCAAGGTCTCATTCTTTTTTTTTTTTGGTATGTGGGTAGTTCCCTGGCTGGGAATCGAACCCAGGCCGCAGCGCTGACAGCGCCAGTGACGAAGCCTTAAGCCACTGCACCACCAGGGAACTCCTAGGTCTTATTCTATGTGGGGATCTGGGTAGCACTGAGGCTGGTAAGGACCTTCCACACACAAACTCAGTTACCAGGAGAGCCAACAGACTGGCAAGCAGCAGAATAGGCCTGGTACAAGCAGTGGAATTGAGCAAGTACCCGGGGCAGGGCAGGCACCAGTCTTGGCATAAAGCAGGCCTAGGGGAGGAGGTGGAAGAGAAGGAGAAGAAGGGAAAGAAGACACGTGTTGTACAAAACATGTTTTCATCACACTCTCCCCGGGTGCCCTGGTCTCCAAGCCCCGATGGCACTTCCGTGCCTTAATGATGTCCTTGGGGGTTGTAACAGAGCTCCCCTAACCTGCAGACATCTGCTAGCCACCTCTGAGCACGGCATAGGACATCCCTCCTAGTATCAGACCAGGCATGGGAAAATTACCTACCCAGTGTCGTGATGTTGGTGGGGAGAGGGCAAGGGTGTAAATTTGGGATGGCTCAAAATAACAAAGTCAGGGCAGGTGGGACAGGTGAGATCCCAGGATCTCTCTTTCTGGTCTTTCTGATGAGGGGAGCAAAGGAATCCCCATTCTAGGTCTCCCAAGATACCATTTCTTTAAGTTGCCAGGGTGACCAAGTGGAACCACCACAAACAGAGCAAAACCTAGAAATAGGGATGACTCAAGAGAAAGAGAAATGAGGGGAGCTCTCTCCACCAGTTTCCAGAGTGGGAGGCCTTCTTCCCAAGACTCTTTCTGGAATCCCTGGATAGAAGACTGGCTCCTTTGCAAGGTGGAGAGAAGGAGAATCTGAACCCCTCACAATGGCTCTCTTATTTGTTCCCGGGTCCTGTCTCAGCTCTTTAGTTTGACTTCCCAAAAAGCTTCAGTCACTGGGTCCTGGGGAGGCGTGGCAATTCTGAGGGGCGGAGCGGCATAGGGCGGGTCTTCCCGGGCATCGCCATCCCCCACCCCCACCCCGACTGCTGTCCTGGCTGGGGACCAAGGAGGCTGCCAGAAGGGCAGAGTCACAGTTACCGAGATGGGTGGGTGGACAAACACCCACCAGCAACAAGGACAGGGGAAGATAGACAGACAAACGAGGACAAAGAGAAGGGCAAAGACAGATGGAATTTGTCCTACTCTCTTTTTCCAAGCTACTCCAAGTGTTTTTCCCCTGCTTTAGCTTCCCTATCCCCATCTGCTTTCCCAACTGCACAGTCTTAGAGCCCTTGGCCTGTGGACCAGCCCTTGAACTCCTCTAAGAAAAAGAAGGGGAAGAGTTGAGAGAGGAGAGACCCAGCAGGGAGAGTGTCACAGGGGTGGCGCCTGGTTCTGTGTCAGGATGCCCAGCCAGGGGCCTGGGGAGGGAGTGGTGCCCTCGCCTGGTTCATGAGGACAGGAGACTCATTCACTGTAAACCAAGTACAGATGTGCCGGGAGCGGGTGGAGAGGATCAGGGCCACATTCACAAACCACAGCTGGGCCCGCCCTATAGCCGCCACCCCTGGGGCAGGAGGGGTTAACTTTGCAGCCTCCTGGCAAGATCCCTACCACACAGGCGGAGTGCCATCCCACCCCAGCCTGGATGCCTGGGTCCAACTCCCTCACATTTGCCCCCTCCCACACCGCTGAGAGCTGCTCCCAGGGCAACCGAGCAAAGTCAACAGCAGCCAGGCCACCTGGGGACGGGACCCTGGAGTACCTATTCCCAGCTCTTCCCATCCCTGGAGTGAAAGGGAGGGCCTTGTGTGCACCCCCATTGATATCTCCTATTCTCTAGAGATAGCCACAGCATGCTCCTTCTTTCTCCCTCTCCTTCAGCTATCTAACTCTGGCTATCAAAAGTGGCCTTTCCCGGGAGGGAGGACACCTAGCCCGTAGGGTGGCAGTGAGGACAGCATAGTAAGTCCAGTATGGAAATGTGACTTGACCACGAGCCCATGTCCCCATTGCTGGCTATGCCTGGATTATTGCCGGGAAGTACCTTTGGGTGCCTCTCACCAGTTTAGCCCAGTCCCTGCTACTGCTTCCCTTCTCCACTTTCTCACTTCCACTCCTGATCCCTGTGGGTGTGCATGGAGTTCGTGCACAGAGCTTGGACTTCAGGCCCCTTCTTTTCTCTCTCTTTGTCTTCAGTTGTATGGAGACTGGTACCCTGGGTTCCCACTCTAGGGCTGAGAGTATGTGGTGGTGGTTAAGATGAAGTCAGAGAATGTCCCCATCAGATACTGATAGCGACTCTCAGTGAGCATGTGAGTGTGTGTGTGCACACCCAGAGTCAACCACTTTCGTGGTGCATCTACCAGGCAGGCAGGCAGGCAGGCAGGCAGGCAGGCGCTGGTTAAGGCAGACACACACCCTCTTCTTGAGCTTTCTCCCTTACACCCAGCCCAAGGCTCCTCCCACTCCCAGCACAGTTCCTCCTGCCCTCCTCCCTAGCCTTTTCTCCTCCAGATCCAAGCCTAAAGGTGAGGATAACATTGGCAGCCAAAGACCCAGGTGCCCTAACTCCCAGAGCTTATTTCAAGGCAGGGTGAGAGGGAAATCTTTAAGCCCAAGCCTCAGCACCCCACACAACAACCACTAGTTAAAGCAGTTTGCTCCTGGGACCAAAGGATTGTCTGGGGTAGGTAAAGGGGAGTAGAGACTACCTTGACCTGCAGGCAAAGGCTAAGCAAAGGGCAAAGACTGTGGCATCTGCTCTGGCATACCTCTGCCCCATCACTCCACCATATGAGCACAGGGATATAGTCCCCATTGCTATGGAGGTACCAGAGTCTGGCCTCACTAAACCACAGCCTGGCGAGAGAACTCAACCAGTTCCCCTAGATGGCAGAATGGGGGAAAGTGCCAGAGAGAAAGGGTGGCATCATGGGCCTAGGACACTGACCTCTTATGCCAGCCTTGCCTGGCCTCCCGAGGATGGAGCCACAGAAGCCCGGCAAATGGGAGGGGCAGAGACCCAGGCGTCCTGGGCCGCCCCGCCCAGCCCCCCTCCCACCCCTCTCCCGCCCCCCAGCCCCAGGGCACCAAGCAGGGAGCTGGGCAGAGGCAGACGGCAGGGGAGGGAGGAGCGAGGGCGGGAGGAGGAGGAGGAGGGAGCCGGGCTGGGAGGGAGGTGGGGGGGTGGGGAGGGAGAAAAAGAAAGAAAATATTTTCCGTGTCCCCGCCTGCAGAGTCAGTGTGCGGTTTGGGAGAAAATGTGTCGGATATTTTGGGGCGGTCACGTGGGCGGGCGGGCTCCGAGAGGCCCCGGGACAGTCCCAGCCTAGAGCCTGTGCCCCCCCCCGCAAGAGCCCCCCATTACGGCGAGCCTCTGACAGTGAGACGCTCCAACCTCACGACCGCCGGACACCGGGACCTCGGAGCTCCTTGGCCTCCCTTCTCCCTCCCTTCCCTCCAGGTGAGTCAGGCGGGGGAGCAGGCTCCCCCGCCCGGATGCCTGGGTCCTCCACTGTGGTGGGCTGGGGGCGGGGGCGCTGAGGACGCCGCCAGCTCTGTCCCTCCCAGGGTTGATCAGGTTGTCAGAAGGGTTTGGGGGGGGAGGGCTTCCTGACCCGACTTGGGGGTCAGCCGTGATGTGGGAAGTGAATGGGGAAGATTTGAGACAAGCTGGGCCTGGGCTGGGCTTTATCGCCCCTTCATTTCGGTGAATGGTAGGGGAGAGCATTTAGGAAAGAGTCTTCCGCCAGCGGTCTTCTCACCTACTTTTATACTTGAAGTGTGAGGGAACTCGGGGTTCCCTCCTGGGGGAGCGACCACAGCCTGCCCTCCCCCAGGCTTCCGCTTGGGGAGTCTGAGGTGTGGATTTTTGGTTCAGGCTGGTCCAAGGTGCTCCTTCCCCCAGTGGAATGGCATAGCTTGGACATAGCATGGTAAGGAAAGGGTCCCCACCAGCGTGATCCTGGCCCTCTGGGTTCCCGAGCTTGGAGAGACAAATGGATGGGGTAGGGGGCTGTGAAGCCTTGTTGAACCACAGTTCAGGATTCCTTCCCTCTCTCACATCCCCATCTGCGGGGCTGAGTCTTGACTCCCTCCCGCTAAGGTGGGGGGCTCCTTGGGTATATTCTTGAAGGGAGCCCAAACGAACAAAGGAAGAGCAGGAAGAGTGGGGCAGGGACCCAGGAGTCCCAATCTAGCTCCACTGACGCTGCCTTTCTGTCTTTAGCAGTTACAACCCAGTCCCCTCATCCTGACTCCATATGTAGCAGGGAGTCTCTGCAGGTGGCCAGAGGGTAAGAATATGTATGGTAGGGGTGGCAGGGGAGCCTGAGAAGGGGTTTGCAGGGCAAGAAGGTGCAATGACTGTCCCGTCCAGGCGGTTGCAATCCCAGTCTTCAAAGCCTGAGGCTCCTGCCCTTACCAGTTCTCCTCAGATGCTTAGTTGGGGTTGAGGACCACAGGCAGTGTGTCCCATGTTAAGGCAAGAAGAGAGGATAGGGGAGCAGGTAGTGGGTAGTGTGCCTGGAGCTTGGGTATCCCAAATAGACGCACACCCACCCACCTCCACACACACACACACACACACACACACACACAACACACACACTGGCACACACACGCTGTGGCTTACAACCTGCCAGGCAACACAGGGCACACCCCCCCACCAGGCACACCCCCACCCCTGGCTCAGAAAGCCACCTAACTGGCACCTCCAGTTCCCCCCTCTGCCCCACCCTGCCCGTGCCCTCTGATGCCCACACACATTCCACTGGCATTGCCTGCCTGCCCGCCTGCCTCAGGGGAACTGCCCCTCCCTGAGGCCAGTGAGGTGGAGGGAGGGCACCTGGGGATGAGAGGTGGAGACTCAAGGGTCTGGACTCCCCAAGGATGGCACAAAGCCAGGGAAACTCGGCCCACTGCTGCCTCCTGGGGAGCAGGCTGGGGGCCCAGGCTAGAGCAGAGGATGCCTGGGTTCTCCGCCCAGGCTGGGGATGGGGTCATGGAAAAAGGTGGTCGTGTTTATACAGAGGGGAGGGGGGCAGCGGGTGGAGAGCAGCTGACAAGAGCAGCTTTGTTCCAGGCCCTGGAGCGGGTAGGGCAGCAGGGAGACGCCCCCCACCTCCATCCGGCAGCCCCCTTCATCCATGCCCTCCCCTCAACTCCACCTCAGCTCTAAGAGAAGCAGCTTTGTATGGGCCTCTTTCCCCTAGTGAGCACCCCCCTCCGTCTGAGGTGGCATCTTGGGAGGAGAGAAGTGTTCTCTCCCTTCCACAGTCCCCAAAAGAACCAAGGCATCTGGGTCCCTAGTTTAGCATTTCCTTTTACTCTCTGTACCACTGTCTTCCATTCCTGGTGCCTTCCTCCATCCAGGACTTAAGAAATTCCCCTTCCCTTCCCAGACAAGGCAGAGAAACCAAGGCTCAGAAATGGGATGAATTCTCTGTCCCCTTCTTGTCTTCAGTCAACTCTTACATCCTTCCTCTGAGGCAAAAATAGAAGGAAGGCTGGAGAGAGCTGGGCTTTCCTTCACTCCTACAGCTTCATTCCTGGTGAGGACTAGGAGTCTGAGGTATCCCTCTCTGGGACACCCTCTCTCCGCTCAAGTCCTCCTACCTCATCCTCCAGTCTCTTTACTATCTATAGGTGAGAAGCAGACAGTGGGGCCTAGAGCAGAGTGGGTCCCCAGTTTAAGTCAGTCTGAGGAAGATGGGGTGGGGGGCTCTAGTAGCTTCTCACCCTTGGCATTGGAGAGGTTAATCCACTTGGAATGTGGCCCAGCCTGTTGAGCTATGGCCCAGGGGCCTTAGGGGCCCTGGACTCCTGGCTCTATCTGGGCTTAACCAGGGATGAGAACTGCAGGGACTAGGGGAAGGAATAGGAGAGGGACCCTGGGGACTTGGAGCTCAGACTTTTAGGGCCTGGGGAGACAGTGGGGTGAAGAGTCTGAGGCTGCTAGGGATATGGGTGTTACCTGGTGAGGGGCAGTGGCTATTCATGCATTGAGACTGAGTGAAGGGTGGTGGGGTTGGGGTCTGAGTTCCTGTAACCTCCATGACAATTTACCCTCAGGAGCTTGAAGGCCAAGGGAGATGAGAGATAGAAAAGAGAAAAAAGAAAAAAGAAAAAAAAAAGAAAGGAAGCAGAGGTTCCCAGACTGAGACATAGTGACCCTAGAAGGAAAGAGATGCAGAAAAATACCCATCACCTACCTCCGGGCCTGCCTGCCCCGAGGTCTCTATGTGTTTCACTCTCTCTTGGTCCTTCACCTTTTCTCACCTCAGTATTATGGTTCTGGCTAGTAGAGGAGGTACCCAGGCTGGGCTGGCTCACCTCCAGCTCCTAACTTCCTAGAGAGGTGGGTAATTCTGAGGCTCCCAGGAAAGCCAACCTTTCCCTTGCAGAGCATCAGGAGAAAAACCACCTGCCTAGCCCTAGGATTCCCATTTCCTCTATCCCTCCTTCTCCTCTCCCTCCTCTGGTTAAAAATCTCAGGGAGCAGGTTACATTTGAGGGAGGGAAGGATGCAGGGAGAGCTTTTTTGAAGCAGAGGGCTATGAGAAGAGAGAGAAAAGGAGATAGAGAAGCAAAGTAAGCTGAGGATGAGAGGAGCTGTCTGGCATCATACCTGGTCTACAATGGGACTTACATCAACATCTGTGGTTTTGAAGGAGAGGGTACAAGAATGGTTAGGGAGTGAGGGATACTAGAGACTGAAAAAGAATTGGAAGGGGAAACTGGAAGAGGGAGTATTACGGAAGATAGAAAGTAAAGGAAATACTAATTAAAAGAGAGGTAGGGAGCAAGAGAAGATACAAAGACAAATAATATGAGACACTTGTGTGCCCTATATTATTCCAAACACTTTACATATGTTAAATTGTTTAACCCGCAAAACAACCTTATGAAGTGGGCCCTATTATTATTCCCAATTGAAAATGAGGAAACTGAGGCACAGACAGATTAACACGCCAAGGTCCTGCAGTGGTGGGGATCAATTTCAAGTAGTCTGGCTCCAGAGAGTCCCTGTTCCTAACCATTGCACTATACTCTCCAAAGAGGTTTAGGGGCCCAAAGTTACAACAGAGATATGTTTGCTTTCTCCAGAATGGTAGAGAGTTTGAGTTTTGGCTCTATCATTTACAGCTATGTGACCTTAAGCCAGTCACTTAACCTCAGTTTTCTCATCTGACAAATGGGAATCATAATTCCTACTTCTAAGACTTGATGTGAGGGTTAAATTAAGTGTCTAGTCCAGTTGTGGTGCTTCTCAGCGTACAAATCCTCACTACCAGGAGTCCTAAGCCCATCATTCACCTTGGAAACTCAGTTTACCCTTTCCTGGAGAGTTTCTCTGAGCCTGCCTAAGCATCTGCCCTGCCTCTTCCCTTGTAGGCTTTGAGCTAGGGCAGTACAAACCCTTGCAGCACAGAGGGAAGAGATTTCAACCGAAAGAGGACCGTGGGCTTGGAACGCCAGTGATCATTCTCTCATCTCTCCTTTTCTTCTCTTTCTGCCTAGGACTCTTGGAGATCCAGTGGGCAGGCCAGGAAGGGCGGGCATAGAGCCTCCCAGGCCCAGGCGGCAGTGGGCATGGGCCGGGGCTGTGGCTGAAGTCTCACCTGCTCACTGCAGATCCAGGGGGTTCGGCCACCCTCACCAAAGCTGCCATGGCCACCAATAAGGAGCGACTCTTTGCGGCTGGTGCCCTGGGGCCTGGATCTGGCTACCCAGGGGCCGGCTTCCCCTTCGCCTTCCCAGGGGCACTCAGGGGGTCTCCACCTTTCGAGATGTTGAGCCCTAGCTTCCGGGGCCTGGGCCAGCCTGACCTCCCCAAGGAGATGGCCTCTCTGTGTGAGTCTTATGGATCTTGGGGGATGAGGGCAAGAGGAAACGGGGGCGGGGTGGGGGGGAGATACGGAACAAATGGAAGTGTTGGCAAATGAGTTCTCCTGCCTAAATAGGATGGGAAAATAGCATTCGTAAATTTTAGGGGTCTAACACTGCCTCCTGAGTGAGTCAACCAGCAGGGAGAACACCTTTGTAAGGGCAGCCAAGTGGGGTTCTGCTAAAGTTGGAGGCTGCTGCTGGCATGTAGTTGGGGTACAGGGAGCCAGGCTAGGGAAATGGAGGAGTCTGGGGGGCCAACGGCTGACTCTGTGATCAAGAGATGAAATTGCTTTGAATTAGGGGAGGCTGCAAAAGGACGAATTGAATTTAGTGCCAGGTGCCTAAAGACGTGTGGGGTCAGGAAACTCTCCTGTTGGTTTTGGAAAGGGTAGAAATTGCTGCAAAGAAGGTGCCCCTTGCATCAGAAATAATCTAGGGAGGTGTTTCAGAAGCATCCTTTCTTCTAGCTTTGTGGGTTCTGGATTCTTCCCCTCCCTCTAGGTCTGGCATAGTGCCCATGTGCTATGCATATCCCTACTTGTCCCTCAGGCTTGCCCTGTTTGGGTTAAGCCTTTTAGTGCTGACAGCAGGCAGGCCTTAGGCCTCTCTTCTTCCCTTCCCTCTGGATCCCCTCTCCTCCGACTTGGTAGTTGCTCTTCCTCACCAGGTCATTATAGGCATCAGTGCCCTTGAGCTGGAGAGCTGGGATGCTGGGCTTTGTGGTGTAAAGGGTCAATAAGTGAGCTGGTATAAAGAAGGTATCACCTACCTGGAAAAAAGGGGAGGTGATAAAAGGAAAGACAGAGAGGAGCAATTCCAGTGAGACAGAAACAGATACAAGAGGAAAAGACAAAAAGATAGACACATCCTTTATAGCTCCACAGGCTTGGGGCGAGAGAAAGGTGGGAGAGAAGGGGGTGTGCCTTTGAGAGGGGGCAGTTGGAAGGTTCTATGTATGTGTTAAAGGGTGACTAGACGAGGCTGGCAGCTCTACTGGAAAGTGTGCGCTCATCTGGAGAAGGCGTGTGTGCGCGTGCATGTGTATAGACCATACGCAGTTGTGTGTGCACAGCATGTTCCTGAGAATCTGCTCAGATACAGAATTCCAGTGTGTGCAACAAAGAGTCAGTGTGAGAAGTGAGGTGGGATTTAATAGGGCTGCTGACGGTGTGTCTGGTGTTTGGTGAGCCCTGCCGGTGGCATGTCTGTAGTCCAACAGGGGTTGTTTGGGTGGCGTGCAGGTGAATTAAGAGAGCACAAAGCCCCCCTTTTTGGAAACCTCAGCTGGGCTTCCCCTACCTCATTTACACCCCATGAATCTGGCCTGGGGCCTGGGGAGGTAGGAAAGAACCACTCTTCCTGCATGAATGTACTACTTTTTACAGAGAACCATACAGCTCAATACCTTGGGACTTGATTTTCCCCGGTTCTGGGAGAGGCAACTAAAGGAACAGGAGTAAGGATGGAGAGGAGAAAGAGATTGGTAGTGGGGAGAATGCTGAGAGTCCTCAGCGAATTTCTCCTTGTGCCCCTGTGCCCCTGGACATATTGAAATCAAGGTCAGGGTTCAAAGTGAGGTCAGAGTAGGGGAAGGGTTTCAGACTGGGCTTTATCCCCAAAGGCTGCCCTGAAGGAGAGGGCTGAAAGGGGAAATCTAAGGGAGGAGCCAGAACCAGGGCAGGTAGCTGGGGAGGGTGTGGCTGGTGGTAGTGGGGACCTTCCCCCTGCCACACACACACAGAGGCCTGAGCAGAGAGCCAATGGTGGTGTGGGTTGGAGAGGAAGGCTTGGGTCCAGACAGCTTGAATAGGAGTATGGCATGCAGCACCTAGAGTAAATGTGTGAGGGAGGCAGAGGGGAGAAGGAAACCTGGAGTCTGGGAGACCCCCCCATCCCCAGCCCCGTGGGAGATCAGCTGAGGGGTGAAAGAGTGCAGTCCCTTATTTCTCTGACCCTGCTGCCCCTTTTTGGCTGGGCCATCTAATGGAGAGGGATTGGAGGCCAGAGTCTGATGCCACTCACCTTGAGTCTGTCTGTCTCTGTCTCTGTCTCTTAGTCTGTGGGAGGGAGGGTGGTCTATGAAGGAGTCTGGAACTTCTCCCTAGGGCTGGCTCCTGGATACTTTGAGACATCCTGTTGATAAGGGAAGGCTTGTTCTACTTCTCGGGGTTCTCCGGGGGCCTAACAGGGTGAGACAGGCATCTCAGAATCGTGTGGTGGAGGAGGGGAGAGGGACAGAGAACATGTGCTGCCAAGGCAAGCACAAACCTGTGTGCATGGGAAAGCAGAGGCGGGTGTGCGTGCTCACACATGTACATGAAACTCTGGTGTGTCTATGTCCCTACTGGTGTGTTTGCTTTATCAAGACTGCAGGGAACAGAGTGTGATGGGAGGGAGGAGAAGCCTTGCCCTTCTGCCCTTGAAGTGATGTCTGTGGTCCTTGGGACCTAGTCCTGTTTGTCCTCTGAATTTGGGTGACAGTGTCCCTGGCGCAAGGAGCCCAGACTGTACCACGCTAAGTCACATGGAGAAACTGAGGGCAGGCTGGCACAGGAAGTAATAGAATTCTACTTAAAATAAAGTGAAAAAGAGAAACTCAGAGACCTAGACAAGATGAGAGGGAACTATACAAGCCAAAAGGCAGAGACACAGAGAGAACCCAGACGCTGGGAGAGGCAAGAACAAGCAGCGGGGTAAGGGTGGTGAGCAGGCAACATCGAGGCCTCCTCCAGGAAAAAACCCCAGCCGACTGCCTCTTTCCCCTCCCCTCCCGGTCTCTCCTTCTCAGGCTTGGGCTCCAGCTCCAGGCCGACACAAACGGGGCTTTGATTGCAACAGGAAACCTCTCCGGCGGGGGGAGCTGGGCAAGCCGCCGCCACTGGGGCCCAGGCTGCACCCCCCACCCCCCCACCCCCATCCTGGCCCCCTACCCAGTCCCAGCCCCCATCCTGCCAGTGCTCCTCACATCCCTGCTTTGGGCCTCATCCCTCATTCACACCTCTCTATTCTCCCCACTCTTCTGCTGCCCCCTCCTCCAGAGGATCCTCCCATTGCCCTTCAGGTGGGACTCCTAAGTTAAGACTTACCCTTGGGGCAGGGCCTTTTTTGCTTTGAAATGCCCCTTCAGTTTTTTTGAGGGAAGGTTTTGGAAGAAAAGTCAAATGTAGCATGAGGAATTTAAAGCCAGTTATCCTCAAGCCCCATCCAGAAGGTGGCAGGAGTGGGGAAAGGAGGGGTGCATAAGGAGTTAGCTGTCCCTCCCTCCACAGTCCCTCATTGACCAAACTCAAGGTTGCCAGGGTGGTAGAGACTCTGAGTGCTAATGGCCTAGTTAGTGGGGGAGGGGTGCACTTTTCTTTCCCTCTGGGGCCATGCCTTTCTGGGGGTCTAGCTGGGAGGAGTGCACTGGGGTGGTGGTGGTGGTGGTGGGGATCATAGGGAAAGGGGTGAGTCAGTCAGCAACCCCCCCCCCCACTCCCAATACTCCCACCAGGCTGGTGGAGAACATCTGTTTCCCATGAAATGCTAGAAGGCTAATGGGTCTAATTGCTGCAATAAGGGCTGGGGAGACTTTGGGGAAAAGAGGGGGCACTAGATTCCCCCATTCTCTTACCTTCTCCTCAAGTTTGTACTAAGACTGTCTAGCATGGGGGGTTGGGTTAATGGGAAGGGTGGGCCTGACACCCTCATACCTGGTCCCTTATAAGCACCCCTCTTCCTGCAGTGCTTTGGAAAGCACATACAGATGGGGTGATGAGAAGTGGGGTGCATCTGGTAAGAGAAAGGGGGGCTATTGAGGACTCATGACTTCCTGGAGCCCTCCCCCCACTCCTCCTGTGCCCCACTCTCAACCCCCCTCCTTGTGGCCTGGCCATTTCTGGTTCTAATTACCAACCAGGCAGGCCTGACTTAATTGGGACCTTTCAGATTTCTGAGGGGGAAGGGTGGGTGGGTAGGTGGGTGGGGACTGACAGCCTGGAGTTGACTAATCAGGGTTCTTTTCCTCTTGTTTTTGGGGTACTCCCCATTTTGCACTTAATTGATCTTTTTTGCCACTGGCCAGATTCTGATTCAGAAATCTATCATCACTCTTTTCTTTTTTCGGTGCGGGGATGGCTGGATTAGAAATGAGGCATTTGGGATTGGGGGCAAGAGCAGGGAGCTCACGCTGGGTTGGAAAGTGCACTGCATTCTCTCTTCATCCCTGCTTCAAGACCCCCAGTCAGCCCAGCCACGCCGCACTCTTCGCAGCAGCAAGCCAGGCCCTCCTTCCCAGCCTCTCCCTGTCCCCACCACCCCCCACCCCGACACTGGCAGCTACCCGGGCCCCTCCTCCGAGCCTGCCATCCTTTCCTTAGCCTACTCTGTCACCCCTTCCTGCTCTTTATTCTTCCAAACTGGCGCCCCACTCCTGCAGCACCCCAGTGCGCCCCCCACCCGGTACAACAGATTCTTAGAAAAGCGCGCCCCGCCCTGGCCGAGCCACCACCGCCAGGCGGGGAAGGGGCCGGGCCGGGCGCCGCTCCCGCTTCCCCGGCGCTCCCCGTGAGAGCTGCGCTGACAGAGCCGGCTGGGCGGGCGGCGGGCGGGGCGCGGAGGAGGGGGCGGTTTCCGGGAGTTGCCGCCGCTGGCGCTGTCCCGGGGCCAGGGTCCCCATTCGGTCCGGCCCGGTGAGGGCAAACTCTTGACGTGGCCAAGTCCCCGCCCCCTCACTCCCTTCTCTGCCGGGCGAGGGCGCTCAGTGCCCGGCAGGGGCAACCTAGGGAAAAGGGAGGCGGCCCTTGGAGATCTGAAGGGCACTAAGTGTGGCGCTGAAGGGAGAGGGGGCGATTATTGTAATGGTGGGGGATATTTAATGGCTATGAGAACAGTTAATGACCAGACTCGCAGTTAATGCCGAGAGGGGTACTTGGCACTTTGGGGCAATTAGCACGCCAGAAACTCTGGTGGGGGAGGGGAACTGGCACTCAGCAGGGCATTTTCGTCTGAGCCGCAGCTGGCGCTGTAGGGACAGTTTAGGGTGGTGGTTTTATGCTCTAAAAGTGGAGTTAGGGTCGAGGGAAGGGGCATTGAGAGAGGCAGTGGAGGTGCTTAGGGAGGGTCCGTCGCGGGATGGGGCTTCGAGGACTTGGAGGGAGGCGGCCCGGGACGCGGCGGAGGGAGGACAGCCCAGGCTAGGAGGGGTAGACAGCAGGCAGCTCTTGAGGGGGCGGGGGACTCCGCGGCGGCGCTGGCGACTGCCGGGGCGGAGTGGGGCGGGGCCGGGTCAGGAGGAGGTAAGCGCGCCCGGCCACCAGCCCCGAGGGGGGTTCCCGGAGAGTTCATGGCGGGAGCGCGCTCTGGCCCTTCGACCGGGGGCGGGGAGAACGGGAAGGAAGGAGGAGGACGCGCGCGCCGAGCCGCAGGAATGTACTGTTCAGCCCTGAAGCGCGTGCGCGCGCGCGGAGGGAAAGGGAGGAGCCAGGCTGGCCTGGGAACCCGCGGGTGGAGGTAGTGCAGGTCCCCGAGCTCTGGAGAACTGCCGCGCGCTGGGAACCTCCTGTTTTTCGGCCCCCCAGTCATTCCTTACACCCCTGTCTGTTTTGAGTTGGGTGGAAAAGGGAGTGTCGGGGAGGGGGAAAATTAGAAAGAAAATGCGTGTGTTTGGTTCCTCTACTCCTCCCATCCCCGACCAAGGCACGCGCCTAAGTGCAAATGCGTGCAGTCTCCTGATGTGGAGAATGCTTGCAAGCATTCTTGCAAGCCAGGTGTACTTGCACAAACGTGTTTGCATCTATGATCTTATGTGGGTGCAGATATGCATGTATACTATTGCATATTTGCAAGTCGTGGTGCCTGCCAAGATAAATGCAAGCACGAATGTATGTTTAAGCAAGAAAGCGCGCCGCGGTGCGAGTGTGTGTATATGTGTATGTGTGTGCGCTCCACTCCCAGCTATGCTTGTCGTGGTGCCCGGCCCCCTCCGCTCTCCAAGCCCCACCCCCCACCCCTCTGGGCCTCGCTTTTACAAAAGGTCTCCCCAGCGCTAGCTGCGGAGGCGCCTAGAGTGAGCTGGTCCGCTGCAGAAGCTGTTGCCCAGCTTTGCGCCCCGCCCAGTCCCTTTCCCCTGCTGGGGATCCCCCTCTTCCCCGCCCACCCCATACCCCCCATGCAGCCCGGCGCCCTATGCTAGCCTTCTCCCTCTCCCCCTCCAGGAGCGGGGCCCGCGGGGGGAGGAGGGGGAATCGGCTACGGGTCCTTGGTGTTCCTAGCACCCAGCTTCCCTCCAAGCCGGGTCGCGATGTACGACTGTATGGAAACGTATGCCCCGGGTCCGCGACGGCTGTACGGGACGGTCGGGCCCGGGGCAGGCTTGCTGCGCAGAGCCACCGGCAGCTCCTGTTTCGCCGGACTTGAGTCTTTTGCCTGGCCGCAACCCGCCAGTCTGCAATGTAGGTACCCGAGACCGGGATTGGGGTGGGGTGCAGGAGAGGTACTGGCTTACTCTTTCCATGTGTAAAAGGTGGAACTGGGGTGCAAGCCGAGATTCTGACTCTTTCCATGCGAGGGGCGGGTGTGTGGGAAGGAGAGGTACTGGCCCTTTAAACGCGGGGGCCTCAGCGTCTCTTTTGGGTGTGTACAGTAGTGTTTGGAGTGTGTTTGTTTTTTTATGGTGGGTGTTTAGTTAGGACCTGTGGTTGATACCACTCCAGAGTTCCTGGGTATAAGGAGAGACCGAGGAGTGTTGGTAGTTTGTGCCCCCAGGTCCGTGGCTCTGGAGGGATATGACACCCAGGACCGTGGGTGGCGTTTGTAAAGTCCATGTGGGAAGTGTAAAGAATATTATTTGCGCGTGAATCCCAGGAGTGTGCAGCGTCTAGTCTAGGCGGTGTGGGTGTGGGTGAAAGGGTCTCTCCACGTAGTGTCGCCCTCCGACAGCGCTGGCAGGTCCGCATGGCCCTGTGTGGGGATGTTTGTGGCGTGAGGCCGGGAGGGCGTGTGCCCTTGCGTGGCTGCGGGGGCGGCTTTGGAAAGTGCTGTGTTTGAGCGTGCATCCTGTGTGTTCTCGGTGCAGGGTGGAAGGGGTGGTGCACACAACTGGGCGAAGGTTGGGTTCTGGCGCCCCCTCCCCCATTTTAAAAAGAAGTGTTTGGAACTGTGTAAAGGGTTGTATGTAGAGAGATGACTTTTACCTATGGCTCCCAACACACACAACTTCAGTAAGAAGCGAAAAATTTAAAGCAAAGTCTGTGTATGGTTGGGGTGGCCTGGAGGTGGCAACGGCGGGGAGAGTATTGCTACCGGGTCCCCGAGTACCCATCTTCTCCCTCTCTGAAATGGGAGATGCCAGGCCTGGGGCCCTGGAACCCCTTTCCAGAACGGTAATAAAAAGCTGGGGACTGAGAGGCAGTAAAAATGAAGTCCAGATGAGAGGCGGCTTTGAAGCCTCGGCCCAAGTGCCTGGCGGGGGTAGGGTGTGGGGAGGAGCCGGGAGGGGAGCCTGGAACCCCCCCAAATTACCGGGGACTGGGACCGCGCTTGTAGCCGGGTGCAGGCACCAGGGGACGAAGGGGTTGGGGGCACGCTGAGAAGGGGCGGGCGGCAGGCTCTGGGGAAGTGCGCCGGGGCGGGGGGTCACCGAGCCCCCGCCAACGCGCCTCGCTCCTTGGCACTCCGCAGCGATGTTTACGAGTTTGGCATTTTTTTTCCCTTTTTCTTTTTTTCTTTTCTTTTCTTTTTTTTCTTTTTTTTTTTTTTTTTTTTTTTTTTTTTTTTTTTTTTTTTTTTTTTTTTTTTTTTTTTTTTTTTTTTTTTTTTTTTTTTTTTTTTGTCTTTTGGTTCCAGGGCATAGCTGCTCAAATTTAACAATCGGGACACTGGAAGAGGGAAGTGGCAAACAGGGACCATACTTACTTTGGCATGGGGGAAGGGGGATGGCAAAATTAAAAGTGTGGTATTTAAAGGGCGGAGAAAACATGGAACTATTTCTTTGCACCAAATCCTTGTGAATTCTTAACCTTCCTCTCCTTGCCCAATAGGATGAGGATTTGGGATATGTTGGGAGGGGTGCTGAGGTGGAGAACATCTCCCAAGAAGGGTTTTGTGGGGGCTGGGCAGGGAGCCTGTTTTTTTTCAGGCCATGGAGGTCCCTTACATTTAGCATTATGTTTTGCATTTCAATTTGGACCAATAATTTTGGCCTTTAGGGTGTTGGTGGACTTCATGGCTGCTCCACACACTTTCAGAGAGAAAGTCATACAGACCTGGGTGTCTAAATTAGGGAAGAAAGAGATCCTTTGAGGCGAGGGCCCTGTGGTATGTTTGTGCATGTTTAGTGCTTGGGTGTCCTGGTGCTGTATTGGCAGACCAGGGTGTTGGGTAGCAGAGTTGCTCACTTGCAAATGTGAAGTGGAGCACTGAGTGTTGTGCATCCACTTTATGACTTGTACGTCCACCTTCACAGGGTCGTTGGAGTCAGTTTGCCCTTGTACTGCCTATGTGTTCTGTGTCAGCGTCTGATTGTGGTCTAGGAGCCCATTGGTGATATGTCTGCTTCGGTGCCCTGTTGGGTGCCCTGTTGACATGTGAGTGTGTGTCTCCACAGAGGTGTGTGGCAGATTCTGAGTCCCGGCTTCTCAGCCCTGGGCCTCGCAGCTGGGAGCGTTTACAGCCGGTTATAAAGAGTTTGTTTGAAGCTCCGCTCAGCCTGGCCAGGAATTTCCTCAATTTCAGCAATTTGGGCTTTAAAAGGAGAAAAACCCAGAGCCCACCCCCTCCTCCCCAGCAGGGGCCCCAGCCTAGCCCGAGAGCTGTATCACAAAGATGGGGGCTCAGCCTGAGAAGGGGATCTGCGCTGAGTTGATCCAATTCACCTTTCTGTACCCTTTGCCCACTGAGCTGCACTTTAGGGTTCAGAGGGTGGGGGTGTGCCAGAGGGGTGCCAAGAAGGAGTGACAGTGCCACTTAGATGGGAAAAGCTGCCCCAGGCCTGTCTCCCTGTGGCCCCCAATCTTACACTTGGCTGGCACTACCCCATGCCATTCTGACCACACCCAGCCCCTTTTGCAAGAGAGGAAATGAGGCAGCGCTCTTCGGGCAGGGAGGGCATCAGCAGTCAGCACCACCCAGTACAATGGCCTGTGGCAGCATATGTGCCCTCAGAGGATACCAGGAGGTGTCCTGAAAGGGATTCCAACTGGTCCCACATCTCTCAGCCCCCAGCCCCTCCAAGAGTCTCCTGCCCTCAGTCTGAATTGATTCCAGGCACCCTACTTTCCTCTACTCCTTTCTCTCCTTTTCTCTTTGGGGATTCTCCCTCCAGCAGGATTCTTATGTTAATTGAGTGTCTGCCTGTCTTTGCGGGGTGGGAGGGTTTCCCTCCTGTGGGGTAGGTGGAGCTAGAGGGGACAAGCTTCCTGGGCTTGCCTTCTGTTCTGGGGCATGGGGCAGACTGCTGACCAGGTGGGCTGCAGCGGGTTAGAAAGAAGAAGATGTTCATGAGGTGGGTTTGTGGGACACTCCTCAGGGAGGGTCTCAGGGTTTTCTTGCATTGCTCGGGTCCTCTAGTTTTGGGGAACAGGTCCTACAGGTTGAATAATAGATTTTTCCAGCCTCTGAAGATCAACCACATACCCCAAAAAGGTTTGCTTAGCAGCTTGCTGAACAGAAAGTGTCTTCCCCACACAATCTGTGTGGTGTGGACTGAGACCCCTTTTGAACTGTGATTGGGTATTTGTGGGCAAGTTTAGGAGTGAAGACATAGGCTCAGAGAAGGTCCAGAGATAGCTCCCCTCCCCCATCAGCCCTGTTTACCCAGTGTCACCTGACTTCTCTGGTTTGCTGCACCCCCAACAGCATCTAGACCTGAGAATCTGAGCAAATACCTCAGCCTTCTTTTTCCCAACTTCTGTGACTCTCAGGCCACTAAGATCTAGTCAGAGGACCTGAGAGCCTTGGCTCTACTGTCAACAGGCAGTGTGGCATTGGGCTGGTTATTCCCCTCTGTTTACCTCCGTTCCTTCAGATGTAAAATAAGCCTCTTGCATAGCCTCTAACCTTTCCTGATACCTGTGTCCCATTTGCTTCACTGTCTCAGTGGGGAAAAGGACATTGGCCATTATTTGGTGGGCAGGATGAGAGGGAAAAGCTGGAGGATTATCTACCCTCTACTACTTGAGAGAAAATGAGGCCCAATCCTATCTATTGAGTATCCCAGCAGGTCATTTAGCAAGGTGCCAGCTACAGGTAGCCTGAAATTGCCTATCACCCCTAGATCTATTGCCTCATGAGGAGGATGGTGGGAGGTAGATTATCTGAAAAGGATTAAACGATGTGATAGGAAGTGATTAAAGAGTCCAGAGCCATGGATCATAACCCTTTCACCTACCCACTTTATAGCTGGGGAAACTAAGGCCTAGAGAAGTTAACTTCTGGGTGGCCATGGCCTGGAATTTGGAGAATTGATCAGTGTCATATAGGTTGTGGGCTGGCATTATTGTGGGGGGAGATGGCCAGACTGTGGGAGGTTGTTGTTTGGGGTGTTTCTGGAAATGTGTACTGTGGGGCTGTGCATGGTTTTTGCTACTTTAAATCACTGTGGTGGTGATGGTGGTGTCATTGCTGAGCATGAGGAAGAAGTGGGAATGGGTTGTGTGTGTTTGATGAAGATGTCTAGAGATCTGAAGGGTCCTCCTCCTGCAACCCTCATATCACACTGCTTGCCCCCCAGCGGTGGAGACACAGAGCACTAGTTCAGAGGAGATGGTTCCCAGCTCACCCTCGCCCCCACCACCTCCTCGGGTCTACAAGCCGTGCTTCGTGTGCAATGACAAGTCCTCTGGCTACCACTATGGGGTCAGCTCTTGTGAAGGCTGCAAGGTGTGTATATGGTAGGGGTGGATGCATTGGGCATCTGGAGTTACCCCATGAGAAAGAGACCAGAGGTAAGACTCTGTGAGTGAGTGGGCATCCCTCTGGGGTGGGAGGGGGCTGCTTTGCACATAAGTAGTTAATAGATTGGGTCAGGCCTGTGAGAGGCTGACACTCCCAGCATCCTCCTTCACTGACAGTCCCCCTCCCCCCAACCCCAGGGCTTCTTTCGACGCAGCATCCAGAAGAACATGGTATACACATGTCATCGTGACAAAAACTGTATCATCAACAAGGTGACCCGGAATCGCTGCCAGTACTGCCGGCTACAAAAGTGCTTTGAAGTGGGCATGTCCAAGGAAGGTAGGCCCCTGGCCTGGGCAGGAGCACACCTATCCTAGCCTGTGGTTGCCATCCTCTTCCCGCAGGCTACTCCTACTTCCCTGACCTCTAAGATCTAGCTTGCCTTGGGGTGCTGCCTCCTCCAGGGCCAGTCCTATTTGACTAGCTCCATTCACCCAGGAAGCCCCACCCATTCTCCCATCTCAGAGCTTAATCAACCCTCCTTCTGAATGAGTGAATGGGGGTTACCATCTCACATTCCCATTTCATGGGGAAGTGAGAGGAGGGCTTGCCAATCCTCCCCTGTTCCCAGGACTGAGCCTGAAGTGGATCTGGGGTACCCCCCCCCCCCACCCTGCACCATTGTGCTCCCAAGCCTATAAGTGGATATCCTGCTGCCTGCATATCCTGCCCCCTCCCAACCCCAGCTCCTGCAGGGTGACAGGAAGGGCAGGATGGAGCAGAATGGCTTGGGGAGGGAGCAGAGGCTGTAGGCCCTGGGTGGGGCTGGGGAGAGCAGGCTTGGAAATGGGAGCTAATGTAGGAGGGAAACTGAGGTACTGACTAAGGTTTCAGGGTGAATATATGTTCATGATAAGGACTGAGCATTAAATTAGGACTAGAGAGGATATCTAGAGGGAGTTTCTGAGGGTCCTGACCTGCTCTTTGCGCCTCCACCCCCCAGCTGTGCGGAATGACAGGAACAAGAAAAAGAAAGAGGTGAAGGAAGAAGGGTCGCTTGACAGCTATGAGTTGAGCCCCCAGTTAGAAGAGCTTATCGCCAAGGTCAGCAAAGCCCATCAGGAGACCTTCCCTTCGCTCTGCCAGCTGGGCAAATACACTACGGTGAGGAGTGGGCAGGGCTTCGGTGAGGGCAGGGGAACTGTTCACTTTGAGGAATGGATAGGGGTTGTGTTAGAGGCCATGGTCTGGTGCTGAGGAGGAGGAGGAGGGCATCAGAATGTAGAGGGGAGTGCATGGGGTATTGGCAGAAAGAAGACAGCTAGCAGAGGAGGTGTTAGCTTGCATTCTCACATGCCTTCCCTGCAGAACTCCAGTGCAGACCACCGGGTGCAACTGGATCTGGGGCTGTGGGACAAATTCAGTGAGCTGGCCACCAAGTGCATCATCAAGATCGTGGAATTTGCCAAGCGGCTGCCTGGCTTTACAGGGCTCAGCATTGCTGACCAGATCACTCTGCTCAAGGCTGCCTGCCTGGATATCCTCGTAAGTTAATAACCCTGTGGTCTGTCTTCCGCCACAGCCTGACCCTCATATGAGACCAAGGAGTTGGTACACACAAAGATTTCATTATCTCTCCTTCCTCCTCCAATCTGGGTCTCTCCAGATCTCCTCTAAACTCAAGCCCTTTTTGTCTTAACCTCTTCTCCTAAGACCTGGATGCCTGTCTCCTTCTGACGTCTCTTCCTTCTCTAAGCTTCATATCCTCCCCCTCTGCCTTCCTCCCTATGCCTGCTTCGGGTTGCCCTTCTTCTGGACCTAACCTCTTCACTCTCCCTGTGCACTTTATTCCCTCTTTATCCCCATCCCTGCATGTGCCCTTCTCCAGAGACAGTACTAACCCTCCCCTCAACCTCCAGATGCTGCGGATCTGTACAAGGTACACCCCAGAGCAGGACACCATGACCTTCTCCGATGGGCTGACCCTGAACCGGACACAGATGCACAATGCTGGCTTTGGGCCCCTCACAGACCTCGTCTTTGCCTTTGCTGGGCAGCTCCTGCCACTGGAGATGGATGACACAGAGACAGGGCTGCTCAGTGCCATCTGCCTCATCTGCGGAGGTGTGACAGCGCCCCCTGGTGTTTGGGTTCCTTTCCCACTAACACCTCACACCTGACCTCAGAACAGGCTGGAGACCTTTGCCCACCACTTGGGATTGTTGAACCCGGCCCCATTGACCCACAGACTTCTTAGATCCAGTGCAGGCTCCTTGTGGCCTAGAACATAGGACAAAAAAGGCAGAGCCAGGGGGAACTGAGGAGACCCCAGATACTGGTACTGAGACAAGTCTGGGCTGGAGTGATTTACCAGCGCAAAACTTTTACTCAAAGAGAGAAGGTACAGGGTTTGGAGCAGAGGAGATGGCCTGGGTGGGGCTCAGGGACAATAGGCAAGGGGCTAATAGGACAGAGTTTGGGGCTTGGAGGCCCATAAGGCAGGGCCAGTTGGGGATCAGCCACTTGCCACTGTCTTCCCCACCTCCTCTCTCACTCTGCTGTGTTTGTCCGCATAGACCGCATGGATCTGGAGGAACCTGAAAAAGTGGACAAGCTGCAGGAGCCACTGCTGGAAGCCCTGAGGCTATATGCTCGGAGGCGGAGGCCCAGCCAGCCGTATATGTTCCCTAGGATGCTCATGAAGATCACCGACCTCCGGGGCATCAGCACCAAGGGTTAGTCATAAGTGAGCCTCCCCACTCTCTTCCCAGAAGTGCTGGACAGGTAGAGACATGAACAGAGTAGGTGAGAAGCAGGCAGCCTGCACTGGAATCTGGCTCTGTCACATGCTAATGGGGAGACTTTGCGCAAATTCCTTTACTTTTTGTGCCTTGTTCTCCTGTTTGTAAACTGGGCTGTATTTATACTTACCTCATAAGTTACTGTGAGGACTAAACCAGTTAACACACAATGGGCTTAGAACTGTGCTGAATTAAAAGTTCAGTTCCTCAGTTGCGGTAGCCACGTGGGGCTATGCCTACTGTATTGGAGGAGCAGGTATTTCCATCATAGCAGAAAGTTCTACTCAACAGTGCTGGTTTAGGAGAATGCCTGGCAGATAGTAAGTGTTTGATAAATAGTAGGTTCTATTATAAGTGGTATTAAGAACAGGTGTGGGAACAACTGGCAAGCTGTGGACATTAGAGGGTAGGGTGCCTGGGGAGTGGGGCTGGAAATTGGGCGTGATGTGCTCTTTGAGAAGATAGCCTGAAAGAATGGGATGAATGGGCAGCAGCTTGGCAGAGAAGATAGATAGTCGTTCCAGGCAGAGGAGTGACCCCCAGGAACGCTGAATTAGGGAGGGTGAGCTGGGACAAAGAGGTGGCAGGTGTGTGCTGGGAGCCCCCAGAGGGGAGTAATAAGGCAGTTGAGAAAGGTAGGGAGGAGGCCTCAAGGGGCATATGCTTCTGCTTCCCTAAAACTCTGCCTTCTCATTGCAGGAGCGGAAAGGGCCATTACCTTGAAGATGGAGATTCCAGGCCCAATGCCTCCCCTGATCCGAGAGATGCTGGAGAACCCTGAAATGTTTGAGGACGACTCCTCGCAGACTGGTCCCCACCCCAAGACCCCTAGCGAGGATGAGGTTCCTGGGGGCCAGGACAAAAGGGGCCAAAGTCCCCAGCCTGACCAGGGCCCCTGACTTCCTCTGCCGTGGGGGTTGGGGCTCCAGGCAGCAGACTGACCATCTCCCAGATACCACCAGTGACTGGGGGAGGACCTGCTCTGCCCTCTCCCCACACCTTCCAATGAGCTCCTTGTTTTTGCCAAAGTTTCCAGGGGTGCCTCTGTGTTCAACCCTTCCTGCTCTAAGTGACTCCCTCTCCAGTCTTGGGGGCCTGCTCTGCTCCCACCAGTAGAGAGGGCAGAGGGGTGAGCCTGGGTTTGGACTCTAAAATCTTAGCACTGCCCCTCGGACACCAGGGTCCCAGGCTCCCTGGGGCAGGAGGATAACCCTGCCATTCTACAGCCCCTTCCTCTGCCAGGTGCTTAGGCCTCTGGGAACAAACAGGAACACTAGAGACCAAAGTGGGGGGTACTAGGGGAGGGCTGAGCCCATCCTCTTGCCCCTTCCCTTGGTGCCCAATGCTGCGTAATGCACCTGCTGGGTGCACGCTACCCTCTGCGCCCTACCCTTGTGCCAGATCAGAGTGGGGCAGGCTGGGCCCTTCATTTATGTGGGTCCAGGGGGTGAAAGTGACAGATGCAGGTCCATTCTGCACCTCCTTGCTTGGGCCCAGAGTTTACCTTGTGCCCTCCGTTATAAACCCCTCCCCAGCTCTATCATGTGCCTTGGGCTCCCCCTGCCCCCCATCTCAGCCATCGGGGCAGGGACCCTCCTACACTACAGAGGGGCTGGGGGACCCCTCTCCCCCTAGTGCCTTTTCCCCTGACCCCCAGAGCAGCTTGGCCCAGGGAGAGGGGGGTGGGTGCTGCTTAGCTGATCCTGCCCTGACCCAGAGGAAGCCTCTATTTATTTATTAGCTTTTGTTTACACCCTGGAATTGACCCCTTCCTCTAGGGGTCTTGGGAGGGGGAGCCCAGGGCCTCTGTGACCCCTCCCTTCTTCCTTCAATCCCCGTTTGTATTTAGCTGCCAAATATGATTCCCACCGGCTCCCCTTTTTCTCTGGGGGGTCAGGGTGCTCTCCCTCCCCTCTGTTTACATCTCCCCTCCACCCTGCTATATTGCATATTGCTGAGTTTTCTATTTTTGCAAAATAAAGTGATGGAAACTCATGGGATGTGGCTCCCTCGAGGAGGAGGAGAAGACTGGTGGGGGAAAGACCAGCTGACCTGGAGAGGGCCTGGGTGAGGAGGGGAGCTCCTAATCTACTGGATTTTACAGCTTTCTCAGGGGAACCAAGGAAACAGGATGTAATGCGTCTGGATTGGGGAGGTGGTGGTAGGGTAGGGGGAAAGGGACCCCATAGGGCCCACCCTCAATATCTGGGCCTCTCACAGCCACCAGTATGGGTGCTTATATTGACCCGTTGGACCTCTGGGAAGGCTGGAATGGGTCTCAGAGCTGTCTCTGCTGCAACTTATGCATATACACATCTCTCCCTTTCTCCGGGGGGGAGGGGTGTTTCATTTGGTTCTCATGAAGGTTTCTGGCCTCTGAAGAAAAGACCCACAGCCTGTATCTTAAGTTACAGTGTTTCTATCTTACAAGAACTCCAGGAGCTCTCTTGCCTTTCATTACCCCACTCTCATAAGTCATTCCCTCTGTCCCTTCTGACCCCACTCTTCATGGCCTCCACCCAGCCTCCATTACACCACTGTTACCTTCCATCCTAATCTCCCCCGTGGCCCCTACATGCCCCACTGCCTTTGGTCTCTACCAGTGCACCGCTGTACTCCTCTTCCCCTTGCCTTTGTGGCGCCCCTTCAATATCACCGCCTCACTCCCGCCCGCATTGTCTGCCTGCTGCCATAGGACCAGTGCCTAACCTACCTTGTGCCTAGCTCTCTTCACCGATGACCTGTGTATATGGGAGACAGAGGCTGAGGGTGTGGGAGTAGGGGAGGAGAGAAGAGTGGGGAAAAGCAGAAGAAGAAAGTGAAAGAAACTCTAGAGGAAACCACAGAGCCTATGGGGTAGGAGGGGTCATTGCCATAGTAACTTCTGGTTGTGGGGGAAGGGTAAAAAGTCCCATAGACTGAGGCCAGCTAAAAGTCCATCCAGAGAAGGAACCCCTTCTCCCCAGCTGCTCCTCCCAGGAGCTCCATTCCTATTATCCATCTACCATTTACTGAACACCTGTTGAGATGGGCACTTTGCTAGGTGCTGTGGCTTCAGTCACCCTACCCGCAAGGAGTGCCACTTCTTGTGGAGGAGATAGACCTGTGAACACAGACCTCAGGTCCAGTTTCTTCTCAAAGTTCCCTGTAGTCAAATGTGGGCCAGGGGCAAATATTTTCCACAACCCCGTCCCCCACAGCCTCCAGCTGCCTTTCCTGCAGTCTCTGCTTCTCCCAGGTGGCCTCCGCCCTTTCCCAGGCTCCACTACTATCTCAGCTCTGTAGTCCCCAGTCTCTCTCTCTCTCTCCCACTTCTCATCTGTCTGAACCTGGAATTTCTCAAACCCTCTCCATTTTTCACCCCATTACTTCTCATCTACTGACTCATCAAACCCTTAGTATGTGCCAGGTTCTCTTCTAAGCAATTGTGTGAATTATCTCATTTAATTCTCACATCAATCCTGAGATCTACTTGAAGATGAGAAAACAGCCACGGGAAGGGTAAGTAAATTACTGAAGTCCCACTATTAGTAAGTGGTAGAGCCAGGGTATGAATTTGGGCAGCTTGACTCCAGAGCCCACCTAGTTAAGCACCTACTGCGATACAGTGGGCACTGGGTTTTCAAAATGGACGATAGTAATTTCCCCCTTTCTACAGTACTTACTGCCTCCATATTTCTTCCTTCCTAACATGTTCCTATAGGAGGAAGTGGGAAGATCATCAACTTGGGAGGCAGGCAGATCTGGATTTAAATCCCAGAGCAGGCAGTTGCTAGCTATGTGACCCTGGGCAAAGTTTTTACTTCTTACCTCTAAGCCTCGACATCTGTAAACTCGGCAGCTGGGTAGATATTAACTCCTATGTCAGGAGGTTCTTGTGAGGATTAATTATAACATCATGATACACCCAGCACCGATTAGGTGCTCAATAGATGAGCTACCTTGCTTTCTTCTTCCAGATCCCTGTATCATCAACTCTCTTGGCCCAGTCCCACCCCTATCTGCTCCACTTTCTAGATCAGTTACCCCCACCACCCCCAAGTCTCCCCCACCCGGGGCGTGTCACTTCCTCCTCTGCAGCCTCCCAGATCAGTACACAAAGGCTGCCGCTGCCGCTGGAGGAGAGGCTTCTCTGCTGGCACCTGTGAGTACCAGGGCGCCAGCCCTCCTGCTTCTCTTTACTAGTCCAGGCCCCACCTGGTCCCAACCTCCTGGGAAGAGGGTTCTGACACCCAGGTTTCAGTTAAAACTTGAGAAAGGCTCTGAACTCCTTTCTGCATTCCTAAGGTCCCCTGTCTTGTTTCACAAGCTCTCCATCCCCCAACCCCTCTGGTTTCCCAAGGATGGGGCTGGAGGGAGGAAAAGGATGTGGAGGAATGTATGTGTGCTATCTGAGTTCCTGCCATGTGCCAAGGATTATGTCAAGGTAGGGTTCTCCCAGTATTACTCCCTAGCTGCCATCCCTGATGCCTAATGCCTGTGCTCAGCACAGACCTCCTCCCAGATGGCACACAGATCCCACACTTCTGGGAGACTGGCCCAGTGGCTCAGTTCTCTCCTCCTTAGGACTCCAAGAGGCAGCAAGAGGATTCTGCTTGACTTGGGAAGGTCTGGGTGGACTGGGAAGATGCTCTGTTTCTCAGCTGCTGAGGGGACAGTAGGTTGTGTATCGGAGTCAGAATCGAGTCCAGGCAATGGGGCAATCGTGGGAGGGAGAGAAGGGAAGGCTGAAGAAGTCCCCCAAAGACAGAGAAAGGAATTAGGTAGAGCCCATTGGGGCTGGTGGGGAGAGGGCACAACTTTCAATGATGATGGTGCCTGGGTTGGAGGGGAGGAAAGCAGCAAACCAACCACAGGGCCTGACCTGTCTCAGTCCCTGTTCTGCTTCTAATACATTGTGACCATGGGCAAATCACTAACCACTTTGGGATTCAGGTTTCTATTTGTAAAAGGAGGAGGTTGGGCTAGAAGATTTTGTCATTCTATAGTTAGGATCAGAGAGAAAAAAGGAAGCAAAACGAAGAACTGTGGAGAAGAGAAAAGCAGCAGAGAGATGTAATCAATTTTTGAACAGAAAGGGGAGAGCAAGACAGATTAAGAGAAGCAAGTGGCAGGTCATGTGTCCCCCAGGAGGGGAGAAGGGGATTGGACTGGGCTGGCTGTCCAGGGAGTCCAGAGGCCCCCCTGAGGGTTTGTCCTATCCGGTTTGTCTTTGGGTTTGTCCTATCCGGGGAACCATTGTGGCATGGGGGCCCCACCAGTGAGAGATGAGTCAAAAGTGGGCTTTGTGCTGCAACCTCTCCAGCATCCCTGACCACAGGCGTGCAGAGCAAGCAGGGCTGAGGTTACACTGAGCCCTGGGCTGGCCTCTCACAGGAGGGTGGCGCCTCCCTTACATATACATCCTACGCCTGAGGTCACACAGGTGGTGGGGAGCAGGACCCAGGCCGTCAACGACTTGGCACCCCACCCATTCCTTACACACTGTGCACAGCATCTGGATTTGAATCTAGGCTGAGGAGGAGGCAGATGCTTTATGACAAGGATTTGGTGGGCCTTTCTCACACTGCTGATGGGGATGAAAAATGGCACAGTCTCTAAGGAGGTCATGTCGAGAATACTCAGCAATATTACCAATGATACCTATTTATTGACCCTACAAATCCTTTTCCAGGGATTTATCCTACAGATTCTCTTGCACACATGTGAACTGCTAAGTATGTGAATTTTCACTGAAGCATTATTTACAATAGTGAACAATTAGAAAAAATTTAAATCCTCATCATAAGAGACTAGTAATATATTATGATATATTCATGCAATGAAAAACTACATGGCGGTAAAAATGAACAAGGAAGTTCTTTATTTTATTAGGTAGCAGGATCTCCAAGAAAAGTAGTTAAAAGAAGAAAAAGTAAGATGCAGAACTGCCTGTAAAGTATCTACTATTTGTAGAATTCTACCATTTGATTCTCCCATTAGAAGAGAATATATATGTGTACACATATATATTATATATATGGTCATATTAGTTTGTATATGCATAAAACAATCCTAGAAAGACTATAAGCAACAAAAGATAATAAATGATGATTATTCATAGTGGGTAGAAACAGGTGGATGGGGGAAAGGAATGGAAATTTTCTCTTATTTTAATTTTTTTATTGTGGCAGAATACACATAAATTTTATCATTTTAACCATTTTTAAGTATACAATTCAGTGGCATTAAGTACATTCACAATGCTATGCAACCATAAACACTATCTGGTTCCAGAACTTTTTCTTCACCCCAAAAGCAAACTGCCCATAAGGAGTTACTCCCCACCCTCCCTTCCTCTCCAACCCCTGGCAACCATTAATCTGCTTTCTGTCTCTATGAATTTGTCTAGTTGGGCTGTTTCATATAAATGGAATCATACAATATGTAGTCTTTTGTGACTGGTTTTGTTCACTCAGCATAATGTTTTCAAAGTTCATTAATGTTGTAGCATGTATCACCACTTCATTCCTTTTTATGGCCAAATAATATTTCATTGTATGGACATGCCACATTTTGTTTACCCATTTATCTGTTCATGGACACTGGGTTGTTTCTACCTTTTAGCTATTGTGAGTCGTACTGCTAGAAACACTCAAGTACAAATTTTTTGTTTATATGCCTCATTTCAATTCTTTTAGGAATATACCTGGGAGGAAATTGTCAGATCATAGGGTAATTCTATGTTTTAATTTACTGAACAATCACCAAACTGTTTTCTATAGTGACTGTACTATTTTATGTTCCCATTATCAATGATGAAAGTTCTATTTTCTCCATATCCTCATCAACACTTATTTTCCATTTTCCTAGTAGGTATAAAGTGGTATCTCATTGTGGTTTTGATTTGTATTTCCTTGACCACTAATGGTGTTGTTGAGCATCCTTTTATGTGCTTGTTGGCCACTAGTCTATCTTCATGAAATAAATGTCTATGTAAGTCCTTTGCCCATTTTTTTTTTTTTTTTTTTTTGTATATGGGTCGCTCCCTGGCTGGGAATTGAACCCAGGCCGCAGCACTGACAGCGCCATCGCTGAAGCCTTAAGCCACTACACCATCAGGGAACTCCCAAAAGTTTTAAATTTTGATGAAGCACTGCTTGTGCTTTCGATGTCATAACTAAGAATCAGTTGTCAAGTCCAAAACTATGAAGGTTTACCCCTATGTTTTCTTCTAAGAGTTTATAGTTTAAGCACTTATACTCAGGTCTTTGATCCATTTTCAGTTAATATTTGTTCTGAGATAGGAGCCCAACTTCATTCTTTTACATGTGAATATGAAGTCATCCCAGCACCATTCGTTGCAGACTGTTCTTTCCTTATTGAATGGTTTGGCACATCTGTTAAAAATCAATTGGCCATAAATGCATACATTTCTAGACTCTCAATTATATTGCACAGGTCTATATGCCTGTCCTTATGCCAACACCACACTGTCTTGATGACTGTGGCCTCTGTAGTAAGTTGTGAACTTGGGAAGTGTGAGTCCTCCTACTTTATTCTTTTTCAAGATTGTTTTGGCTATTCATGCAATTCCACATGAATTCCAGGATCAGCTTTTCCATTTCCGTAAAAAAGGCCACTGGGATTCCACTTCTCAATTTTTGAATTATGTTAATGGATTGACTTAACTATTCAAAATTTTAATTAATAAGGTTTGAAAAATCAGAAAGTTTGCCTGGTATTCTCTAGAGGTCATTCCAGGTATTACCCTGCCTCCTGGCTCTTTCTCTACTCTAGATTCCATTTGCACAAAGTAGAGGAAAGAGAAAATTTTACCCTTGGTCTTGCTTCCTCCTTTATCCCAGACCTTCAGAAAGGTTCTCTTATGGTCTAGTCTCTGCTCCTCTTGCTATGATGTCAATCAAGTACAGCTAACTTTCCCTGGCTCTTTGACACACTCCCCTCATCTGCTCCAGCTTTCTTTCTTCTCATTCCTACTCTCTGACCCCCCCGGCCCCCATTTAGAGCCTCTGATCCTCTTCCCTTATATAGAATCCAAGATTATGAGAGCTCTAAGAGCTGTCAGATTATTCATGCTCTCACTTTACAGATATGGAAACTAGGCCCCAAAGAGAAAATCGAACTTGCCACAAGCCAGTCGGTGACGTAGGCAGGACTAGAACCTGGTCTGTTTCCCATTTGGTTCTATTTCCTCTGTGGCTTGCAATCTTGGTGAACAGACCTGTGTGTAGACCTTAGTACCTCCAGGCCCAGAGCCCAGACTCTTGGTTAGGCCATTCTGCATATCCTGGCCTCTTGAGGTCTGCACACAGGAGGGATGGGTCTTCTTCAAGGTCCCTCCTGTGGCCTGGTACTTGCCCCTACTGCCATTTTGAAGAAACTGCTGAATCCACAGGGGGAAGTGAAACTATGCAGAGAGATAAAGAGTTGAGGTAGAGTTTTGAGAGTGACAAGGACAGGCTAAGTTTAGAGGATTGAGAAGTATGTGTGTGGGGGTGTCTTCCTTGACAATCCATGTGTCCCCCTTTATATCCTATTATAGACCATGGTGGCTTTGTCAATGGTCCTTGTTTTCCTGCTGGTCCTGAGCAGAAGTAAGAGTGAATGGGACACCAAGATCTCATCCCCAGGGGAGTCCACAGAATGGGAGAATCCTGATCTGTCCCTGCCGGGGTCCTGCCAGCCAGCCTTCTCATGCCAGGAGTGCATCCGCTCACATCCAAGCTGTGCATGGTGTAAGCAACTGGTAAGGACGGGCCTGTGGCCTCTGAGCCATGTGTAGGCGTATGTGCAGCCTAAATACATGAGTGGGATTGTATAGGCATGTGTGATTTTTCTGGGTACATTCTACAGTCCTGTGTGTGACTTTGTGCCCATACGACTACTGTGTGTGACTGTGTGGGCATGCTTGCATAAACATGCCCGTAAGGTCCCTGTGCATGTATGTTTATGCCTGTATCTGTGTATTTGTGTATGTATGCATATGGACAAGACTTGTGACTGAATTTGGAGGGAGTAGGTTCTTGTTGGAACACATGCTTATGTATACGCAGAGGGACCTACTGTGCTTGTACACATGTGAGAAAGTTTATTTGTAAGCTCGGGTTGCCATAACAAAATCCTATAGACTAGGAGGCTTAAGCAACAGGAATTTATTTCTCACAGTTCTGGAGGCTGGGAAGTCCAAGGCCAAGGTGTCAGCAGATTCAATTCCTGGTGAGCGCTCTCTGCCTGGCTTGTTGCTGGGATACAGATAGGCTCTCTGGTGTCTCTTCTCATTCGGGCATTAATCTGCTCATGAAGGTTCCATCCTCATGATCTCATCTAACCCTAACTTCTTCCCAGAGGCCCTATCTCCAAATACCATCACATGGGGGTTAATCTATAGCAGAAAGTGTGTGGTTGGGTTTCTGAGTCTGTTGGTGGATGGCAGGGGTATGTAGCAGCCTGTGACTTGAGAGGTAGAGGGGAGGAGTTGGAAGCCTGTGGGGTTTGGGTGAAAGGCTTGAGCTAGCTACCTCGGTGGCCAAGAAGGATGCTGGGGAACAGGTGTCTTCTGGCTCTTCAATCAAGGTTGTTCTTTGTTTACACCTTAAGGAGACAGGGCTTGTGAAGTGGCAGAGCATGAGGGGTGGGGGCCTAACTTTTTCACAGGAAGATGGAGAGTTAGATAAGAGATGAAGGCAAACTCACTGGGAGGCAGAGTATGAGTGAGTGAGAACGCTCAGAAGGCACAGAGTGAATGTGGGAGGACTGGAAGGGAAGACTCAGTCTACAGGAGGCAGAGAGCAGAGGTGCCAGGTGGAGGCCCTTGGGACAGTCGTGTATATGTCTGCCTCCTCCAATCCCCAGACCAGAGGTTGGCACCCCCGCCAGCTGAGAAGCCACTCTAACCATTTCCTTCCTCTGTGGCTTCCCAGCCAGTCCCCGGGGGACAAGACTTATTGCAGGGAAGGGGTCTCCTGTCCCTATTCTTTCCCTACCTAGGAACTGTGGGTCTTAGCTTGGTCCCCTTCCCATTTCAATCTGAGCATGCAGGGGAGGTTGGACTAGGAGACCAAGCTCTCTCTCTCTCTCTCTCTCTCTCTCTGTGTGTGTGTGTGTGTGTGTGTGTGAGATGGTGGTGGTGGTGAGGTTCCTGAGATTCTCAACAGGAAGTCTGTGGCCCTAGGGGGAGGGTAAGGGTAGGTGGCTGGGGAAAGGGGTGAAATAGAGCTAAGGGAGAATAGGGGTGTTATAGGAAGTGGGCTCTGACAAGAAAGATTTGGGGTTCAAGGGTAGCTGTGAAAGGAATGGGAGGGGAGCGAATCAGAGGGGTTCAAGGAGTTGACAGAGGGGCGGGGGTTAGAAGTGGCTGGGATTGCAGGCTGGGAGCCGGGCTGGGGTTCTGTGGGGGGCTAACTAGATTTCCGCCGTGACACCTCTTGCGGCGTAGAACTTCACGGCATCCGGAGAGGCTGAGGCGCGGCGCTGTGCCCGGCGAGAAGAGCTGCTGGCTCGGGGCTGCCCTCTGGAGGAGCTGGAGGAGCCCCACGGTGGGCAGGAGGTGCTGCAGGATGAGCCGCTCAGCCATGGCACCCGCGGCGAGGGGGCCACCCAGCTGGCACCGCAGCGAGTGCGGGTCACACTGCGGCCTAGTGAGTGAGGGGCGGAGGGGTCGGGGGTAGAGGTCTGGGCAGCAACTGGCCCACCCCGCTGACCCCACGCTGTCCCGTCCTCCGCCCCCCAGGGGAGCCCCAGCAGCTCCGGGTCCGCTTCCTCCGTGCTGAGGGGTACCCCGTGGACCTGTACTACCTTATGGACCTGAGCTACTCAATGAAGGACGACCTGGAGTTCGTGCGCCAGCTCGGGCACGCCCTGCTCGTGCGACTTCAGGAGGTCACGCATTCTGTGCGCATAGGTGAGTGGAGTGCCACCCCGGCCCATGCCAGCCCTTTGCCACTAACTTCAACCAGAGCCTTAGCCTCTGCCAACATCCTGAGGTGAGGACACAAGGGCCCCACCTTCCGTCTTTCAGTTTTTAACAGGCCACAGGTTGCTGGTATCTCTCCCCCAAAACATCTATTTTCTCGGTTAGAACTGGAGGGGATTTAGGAGACAGTAGGACCACTCATTTTACAGGAGGGGTAACTGGGGCCCCGAGTCTGGAGAGACTGTGTTCTGACAGCTCTCAGGGGTCAGACAGTGCCCTCCCTGGTCTTAACAACCCGGAAACTGCCCTGCCCTGATGCCAATGCCTCAGCCCTGTCTCTCTTGGACAAGGTCTAAATGCCACTGTCCCTTGCTGCACACTCCACATTCATGTCTTCTCTGTTCTCGATCCCCTCCTTTGCCTCATGCTGCTACTACATTCTACACCCCATCTCCTTCCTCAGCTTCCAGGAAACCCCTGCCTGACCCCCATTGTGTCCTCCCTCTTAATCTCCTCCATCCCCCACTTCCCTGAACTGGTAATCTCAGCTCTTTGCCTCTGCCAGGTACTGGGTCCCTACCCTCTAGGAGTACCTGGCTCCAACTGCCTCCTCTAGGCTCGACCCCCCCACCCCATGGACTCCTCCCTTCCTAGTCCTCAGCAGTGGCCCCTCCATCCCGCTGCTGTCTAGGGACTTCTGTCACAGTTTTCATGCCTCCCTTTCCCAGGCTTTGGCTCCTTCGTGGACAAAACAGTGCTGCCCTTTGTGAGCACAGTGCCCTCCAAACTTCGCCATCCCTGTCCCACCCGGCTGGAGCGCTGCCAGCCACCCTTCAGCTTTCACCATGTGCTGTCCCTGACTGGGGATGCTGAGGCCTTCGAGCGGGAGGTGGGGCGCCAGAGTGTGTCCGGCAACCTAGACTCACCCGAAGGTGGCTTTGATGCCATTCTGCAGGCTGCACTCTGCCAGGTGAGAAGGTGGGGCAGGATCTAAATCTGAAGGACTGTTTGGGGCCAAGACACCTATGGTTGTGCAATGCACAACTCTAGGGGGGCACCATTTGTATCATAGTCACTGTAGTTTGGATATTTATTTTGACCATTTCCTAGTAGACTAGAGTAAAATAACTTGAGGAAGAGGCATGTTTTCCTCATTCACAAGCAGGCCTCCACTAGCAGCAACCCTGCTTCGCGGGCTGTGGAGGAGCAGGGAGCTGGAGGGAGGAGGGTACAAATTGACTGAGAACAAGGCTGGCCAGATCCCTGGCTTACATTGCTGGCTGAGGGGGTTCAAGAGCCATGCCCAGGTGCACAACCTACCTCCCACCCCAACCCAGGAGCAGATTGGCTGGAGAAATGTGTCCCGGCTACTGGTGTTCACTTCAGATGACACATTCCACACGGCTGGGGATGGGAAGCTGGGTGGCATTTTCATGCCCAGCGATGGGCACTGCCACTTGGACAGCAATGGCCTCTACAGTCGTAGCCCAGAGTTTGTGAGTCTCCACCCTCCTACCCAGAAGACCCTCCCATTTGACCCACCTTTATTCTCCTTACTGGTAACCACGCTGCCATGTTCCTCGGCAGTCCCTCCTCTTCACATCCCCGCACTGCTCAGACAGAAACCTGTGTTATTCTGCTCCCTAGCCAAGCCTCCAGGCTCCTGTAGCTGGTGGGACCCTGATTCCTGGATGTCCCCAGGCTGAGGGCACCTTCTGTGTTACGGCAGATCTGTGTTGCTCACCTTGTCCCCCCTCCCTGCCCCAGGACTACCCCTCTGTGGGTCAGGTAGCCCAGGTTCTCTCTGCAGCAAACATCCAGCCCATCTTTGCTGTCACCGGTACCACACTGCCCGTCTACCAGGTGAGAACTGTCTGAATGTCAGACCTTCTGACCCTGAGCCTTCCTCAAGTCTCTCAAAGACCCAGTCTCCTCCCCCCATATACCCTCCTTCCAGACCCCCAGAAGCCCATTTCCCTCGAGCTATGACCCACCATTTCCCCAAACTCCTCCTAATACAGGAGCTGAGTAAGCTGATTCCTAAGTCTGCAGTGGGGGAGCTGAGCGAGAACTCCAGCAATGTGGTCCAGCTCATCATGGATGCTTACAATGTGAGGGGCCAGGGTGGGGGAGGAAGTGAGGGTGGGCACTGGGGCAGTGTGAGAAGTGGCCCTCAGGAGGAGTGGCAGAAGAGGAAATAATCACTTTTTGGGTAACACTCCACATCTACTACCTGCATCTTGCATATGGCTGTCGTTAATAGCTCACTCACTCAGTCTTACATTCATAAATCTTAAGTGTTGATTTGTGCAGAACATGGAGCCCTGCTCTGGACAAAGAAGGAAAGTAATACTCATTGAGCTCTTATTACATGCCAGGCACTGTCCTAAGTGCACATGCTGTTTGCTATCTCATTTAACTCTGCTAAATAGGACACCTGCTTGGTAACTACTACCATCCCTATTTTATAGATGGGGATACAGATATAAGGACACTAAGTGACTTGCTCAAGGTCACTCAGATAACAGACCGAAGGACTGGGACTTATCTCCTAATCAGTCTGTGACATCTGGAGCCTACTTTTTTTTTTTATTTTTTATTTTTTTATGTGGGCAGTTCCCTGGCTGGGAATTGAACCCAGGCCGCAGTGCTGACAGCACAGAAGCCTACCCTCTACACCACCAGGAACTCCTGGAGCCTACTTTCAATAAGCTTATAAACAATTCAGATAGTCTTCACAGGAACCACAGAATTTTACAGATAGAAGGAACCAGAAAAAGTCCTAAGTGTTTCTTGGGTTTAGGTCTTAGCTCTGCAACTAGACTGCAGGCTTCTTGATGACAGGAATGATATCCTAAACCCATGGTAAGAAAATCTGAGATACATCAAACTTCCCAGGACAAAGTCTGGGAGAATTGTCCTTTAGACCTTGTATGCAAACAGGTTATATGTCCCGATTTGTGGTTTGAAAACAACAGCACTGCACGTTAACAGCATCTGGCCAGCCCGACCTCCAGCAGGCCCTCGCGGCAGCTGCACTGAAATGCTGTTAGAGGCCTCTTGATCCCCCTGTACTCCCCTCGAAGTTCTCAGAGGTCCTTCCTTCAGAAGTGCCTCCTGACTAGGCAGAATGGAAGGAGCCCCAGGAGGGCTAAGGGCAGGGTTCTGGCAGAATTCAATGGCTGGAGAGGGCATGAGGTGGGGTTGGGGTCTTGCTTTCACATGGCTACTTACTCTGTCTTCCCACAGAGCCTGTCATCCACGGTGACCCTTGAACATTCTCCGCTCCCTCCTGGGGTCCACATCTCTTATGAATCTCAGTGTGGGGATCCTGAGAAGAGGGATGGTGAGGCTAGGGATCGGGGGCAGTGTGACCACGTCCGAATCAATCAGACGGTGAGAGCCAGCAGAGAGGCAGAAGGAAGGAAGTGGGGGTGGGAATGGGAAACTGAAGCAGGCAGGAAAAGATGGGGGGCAGGCAGAGAACAATGCAAAAGCATGGGGTAGTTCTCCATCTAACCTTTCTGAAGTAGTTTAATGAGTGGCTCAAGTATGTTGCTAGGAGATGGGTGTTAGCATGACCCTGTCCCTTAATTTCCTAAGGAGTAGGGTTCTGGATGATCAGTGGGTTTGGTTTGTGCACGTGAATGCACATGAGCACGTGCATGATCTTGGTCTCTTTTCTGCCCATTTCGTCCTCAGGTGAATTTTCTGGTTACTCTCCAAGCTACTAGCTGCCTCCCAGAGCCCTATCTTCTGAGGTTCCGAGCCCTTGGCTTCTCAGAGGAGCTGACAGTGGAGTTGCACACACTGTGTGATTGTAATTGCAGTGACACCCAGCTCCAGGCTCCCCACTGCAGTGATGGCCAGGGGGACCTACAGTGTGGGGTGTGCAGGTGAGGGCCTCCTGCTTGCCTTCACCCATGTGGCTCCTCATAAATGACCAGCCCCTGTATCCTCCTCCTTTGCCTTCCATCCTCCCACTGACGTCCCTAGACTGCACCTTGATTTTCATCTCCTGAAGCTTCTCAGGTGTGCTGAGACCTCCCCTCTGCCAGGATTCCCTCTGCTCTTCTACTCCTTGGTGCTTCACTGTACTCCACATCCTCTCAGCCACTCCAACTCCTGTGAGGTCCTGAGGATCTTGGGAAAGGGACAGTCCAGCCCTCTGACCCACCTTTCCTTTCCCTGCCTTCCCTCCGCTCTCCTCCTGCAGCTGTGTCCCTGGCCGCCTAGGTCGACTCTGTGAGTGCTCCGAGGCTGAGCTGTCCTCCTTGGATCTGGAATCTGGATGCCGGGCCCCCAATGGCACAGGGCCTCTGTGCAGTGGGAAGGGACAGTGCCAGTGTGGACGCTGTAGCTGCAGTGGACAGAGCTCTGGGCACTTGTGCGAGTGTGATGATGCCAGCTGTGAGCGACATGAGGGCATCCTCTGTGGAGGTACCTGGAGACTTCTGGGAGAAGGGTGGGATCAGAGTGGCTCTCCCAAGGGTATTTAGGCTCTGGACATTCCAGGCACTAAGGGCAAGTATCAAAGATTCTGTGTACAAGTTGGAGCATGTGTCTGGCAGACCTGAGAGGGAACTGACACAAATAGGTCAGTTCTAGGTACCCTGTGAAATCCATTGTGTGTGGGGAGTATGGTTTTCACCCTGTGTGTGGCTCTGTCCCAGGCTTTGGCCGCTGCCAGTGTGGAGTGTGTCACTGTCACGCCAACCGCACAGGCAGAGCGTGCGAGTGCAGTGGGGACATGGATGGCTGTCTCAGTCCTGAGGGAGGGCTTTGCAGTGGGCATGGACACTGCAAATGCAACCACTGCCAGTGCCTGGATGGCTACTATGGTGCCCTGTGTGATCAGTGCCCAGGCTGCAAGACACCATGTGAAAGACACAGGTGAGGCCTCAGGTTCTTGCATTTTGCGGGGAGGGGCATGGTGGGACCTGATGAGCCGCTGCCACCTGCCTGCTCTTTCCTGCATGTGGTGGGTAACAATGGTTCAGCTAGTAACTCACTGGAGTCCACTGGACAGGGACTGTGCAGAGTGTGGGGCCTTTGGGACTGGTCCCCTGGCCACCAATTGCAGCATGGCTTGTGCCCATGCCAACGTGACTCTGACTCTGGCTCTGGCCTCTGTCCTGGATGACGGCTGGTGCAAAGAGAGGACCATGGACAACCAGTTGTTCTTCTTTCTGGTGGAGGATGAAGCTGGAGGCAAGGTCGTGCTGACAGTGAGACCCCAAGAGAGTAAGTGGGCAGGGATGCTGTGGACATGCCAAACAGAACACTGGAATTTTGATAGGTAGGAGCTCAGAACTCGGGTTGGGGAGGTAAAGATAAGGGAAAATCAGGCTAGGGGTTGAAGCAGAGCTGTGAATCCAGGCAAAAGTGGAGGTGATAGATTGAGTGGGGCAAGGCGATGGTCCATTACTCTTCTAATGATAGGCAGGGCTGGGGAGGCTGGATGGGGCTGGATACGCAGAGACACACACCACACAACACGCACTGGGCAACTGTTGATCAATCCCTAGTCCCCATTTCCCAGAAGTCTGTGTTGTTTCTCCCCCACAGAGGGAGCAGACCACACACAGGCCATTGTGCTAGGATGCGTAGGGGGCATTGTGGCCGTGGGACTGGGGCTGGTCCTGGCTTATCGGCTCTCAGTGGAAATCTATGACCGCCGAGAATACAGTCGCTTTGAGAAGGAGAGGCAGCAGCTCAAATGGAAGCAGGTGAAGAGCTGGGTTTTACTTGCTTCCTTGCTTAGGACCTCTTTGCTGCTTTCTCACTCCACCCTCAGCCCTGACTCCTCCACAGGCCGTGCCCCCTCACCTAAGTCTGTGCTTCCTCTGTCCCACCCCTCTGCTAACTTTTTTTTTTTTTTCCTTTTTGGTATGTGGGTAGCTCCCTGGCTGGGAATCGAACCCTGGCCGCAGCGCTGACAGCGCCAAAGCCTTAAGCCTTAAGCCACTACACCACCAGGGAACTCCCAGCTCTCTGCTAACTTAAATCAAGTTCTAGGTTGGCTATTAGGAGAAGAGGAGTCCTGGGACCTTTTCCTCATTTCCAACTTCTTTCCCCAGGAGAGCAATCCTCTCTACAAAAGCGCCATCACAACAACCGTCAACCCCCGCTTTCAAGAGACAGACAGTAGCCTTAGCTGAAGGGGGAAGGATACGTACTCTGTGACTCTTCTCACTGGAAAGATGGTGGGAACTGGGGGAGTGGGTCGATCTATCAGGCAGAAGCTTGGTAGGAGACTAGTTCATGGCTGAGTGGTCACCACCTGTTTCATTCTCAAGAGTGCCACCCAAAAGGTCTGCTTCCTGTTGCAACCTTGCTTCCCTACCTCATGAGCGGGGAATACCCACTCCGTGTACACAATAAAGTCTTACTTCAGATTGCAGCTGTCATTTGCTTTACCTCAAGGCCAAAACTGGGGGTGCCTCCTGCCGCTGGAGGGCAGGGAAAGGTTCTCAAACTTAAATGTGCAGGAGAGCCAGTATGTGGCTACCTGGGAAGTACCTGGTCAGGTTGGGCTAGTGAATACCCAGGGTAATGCTGATGGAGAAGTACAGACCACACTTGATGCAATGTGTTTGCTAGTATCTAACCTCATTCTGTCCCACTGTGCAAGATTTTTAAATTCAGAATTGATACCATTTTTTTACTTCTACTTGTCACTCCTCTGTGGAGAAGGGAAATTACAAAGTGGCAGTTGATAGGGTACTGCAAGTTGCAGGTGGTTATATTTGGGGGGTGGGGTGGAGAAGACCACTTTGGCCCCAGTGAAAAAGCTTCCCCAAAGGATATTCTTCTCAGAGAGATAGTATATAGAAAAGCCCCATTTGCTTTTTATTTAAATATCCTAAATATATCACGAAGGAACATACACTGCACTTTAATGGTAAAAAGATACAAGTTTATAACATCTTATAAAAACTACCATTTAAAAGTGATCTTGTTCATTGATATTCCCCTCCCCCAATAGCAAAATAAGTATATTAAAAAAAAAAAAAAGGTGTAGAGGAAGGGTAGGAGGGATTGTTAAGATAAAAGCCCCAGGGCTATAGCAGAGGCAAAGAGCATCTGGGGAGAGGGTTAAAAGTTGTGGTGGGGCTCAGCGCCTCATTTAACCCTCCAATGTCAAGCCATGGGGCACAGTCAGTAGCTAAGTGATGACAAGAGGCTGTTGAGGGGTGGACGGAGAAGAGTTGGGGTGCTGGGAAGGGCAGGGCTGATAGGGCCTGGTACAGCAGCTTACCCAGGAACTGGCACTACTACTCTTTCCCAGGTCCCAAATCCTATCTCCCTTTCCCTTCACTCCAAACACACCTGAGGCATCTTTCCAGTGCTAGACCCCACCCCCAGCAAAGGAAGGGCAGGACATGGGGCCAGGAGTCTTTGCAGCTGTCTTGGACTGTGGTTTCCCTGGGGTATAAGTGGGGCTCCTGGGCCCTCTGGGTGCTAAATCACTCCTTTCATCTCTTTGCTCCTCTCTCCTTACACATCCATGCCCCAGAATATCAGCATCTGGACAACTGAACTAACCACTTGCTCCTGAGTTTTCCTCACACCCCAATCCTTGGCAGGGGCAGTTCTGGTATGGCTCTGCACATCCACTCACTTCCCTCTCTCCCATCCACTCAGGCAGGAAGCCAAGGCTTGCTGGGAGCCAGGGCACATTCTAACCTAAACACACATTCACACACATAGGGGCACTGATCACTCAAGCAATTCTCTCCAATCGTCCCACCCCAACCCCACCCCCGCCAACCCATCCCAGTCCTAAATAGATATGCTGTAAGTGGCAAGAAGTGAGGCCTCCCATTTTCAAAAGCACTCTTGGAAGGCCAGAGTTCTCTAAATGCATCCTCCTTCCCAGACGTGAATGATAGATAAATTCCAGCTGGAGCAAAACCCTTTCAAAGGAAGGGGGCTGGCTCACACACAGAAAGATGCCCTGCTTACAGGACCACAGGGCAGATCTGAGGACTGAAGTCTAGGTTCTAGACCACAACCAATGGGAGTGCCAGCGTAAAGCTAGAAGAGCAAAGGCTGGCAGACACATTCCCCAGCCTCAGATGCTGTCAGGAAAAACCTAAGGGGTGCCATGCCTCTTTTCTCATTCCCTGAAATCCTCACACCTTAGTGTTACGAAGGACTGCCCTCTCTCTCCCCGTTACCTCCTCTAGAACAAGTTAACAGCCAGGAGTTTGCTGCTGCTGCTGCTCCCTACATTTTTCTGGGAAATGAAATCCCACTTCCTAGAGGTTGCCATCTCAGATCCCCACTGACAGCATGGTCAGGTTTACCAAGTCTCCATAATTACTCTCCACCCCACAGGTCAGGGCAGGTGACAGGACACAGGCCACAAACCCTAGAACCTCTTGTAAGGATCCTTTCCTTAAGAAAGAGGGTTTATTTTGATTTAGAAAATTCATGTTCACAAGCCTCTGGCTTAGGTTAGAAACATCCTAACCACCAGCCTGTTGAATCAATCTAAAAAACCCCTCCAAACAAGGTTCACCAGTCCCCTAAATTGAGTTCCTCAGCTCCTGCTGGAACCTTAAGTGCCCTTCAGGTTTGGGGCAGGGAGGCTGTTTTATGCTCATCCTCCCAAGTAGAGGGCCAGAGAAGGGTGTGGCTCAATATGCCATCTCCAAGCATACAAACACTCACATACCACACACGCACACTGCCCACCCACCCACCCACTCCTGATAGCTTTTCTGAGGGTATACAGGGTGGAGGTGTTGGAGCAGAGAGGAGCAAAGAATATGGTTAGGAAGAAAACCCACATTGGGCTTCTTCCTCAGTCCTTTCTCTGCAGCACCCCCTTCCCATTCTTTGTAGGGTAGGGATGGCCATCAAAAAGAAAGCCAAGATCTTGTTCTTTGGGACCAAAGGCCAGACCCTTATCTCCTCTACCTGAATACAGTGATAGGACTTGGGCAGGGAGAACAGTTCACACTGTTCCATCAGTCATGTCAAGGGACACCAAGATCCTTTGTTTCTTGAACAGTTGTTACTCAACTTAGGACTAGTCTTGGGTAGCTTTTAAGAGGGGACAAGGAGAACTCACGTTCATGTCCACGACTCTCCGCTCAACACCTCTGCCTTAGGAGTCAACGGCAGAGAGGTAGCCAGAAACTATCTCCAAGATCAAGTGACCAAAGAGAGAAGGAAAGGACTTCATGGGCCACTTTCACCCAAGCTTCCTTTAAAAGGCACTTGAGCCAACCCTATTTTACCAGTGTGGTATGGGTCATTACAACACCCATGGGCACAACTCTTACTCTTCCCAGGAGGAAATAAGAGGTACCTGTCCACTCTTCTTGGATCCAGCCCTCGTCTGCTCCTCCTACTGTTCTTCCTTTTGTCCCTACAGTGTATAAGGAGGCCAAAGTAAGCTCAGCTGCCATCCCTGATCCTATTCTCCTTCAAACAGGAGTTGAGGTGCAGGGTTGTGCAACACTGAGGAACAATTGCAACTAAAAACTCAATTTGGGGGAAGGGCTAACTACCCATAGTTCCTTTGACCAAGACTCTATACCTCCGGATTACCTATATCCACAGTGCACCTGCTATAATTGCTTTTGGATAAACAAAAACAAGAACAGGACAAACAAACAAAACAAATCCCTCTCCCCAATCTTTTTCATTTCAGCTGCCAGCTGGAGTCCAAGGTTGTGGGAGACACACTTCGGTCTTGGTCCTGTACCTTGAGTCCCCCATCTACGACCTCAGCCAAGGGTCCAGGGACTAGCTTCCCTACCCAGGAATGCTGTAGGAACTTCCCCGAGATACTCATAGTCTGATTATTTACAGAGCTGAGGCTCTGGGGCCACTGTCCCCTGATGCACTCTTCTGGTCTCCTGGGTCCACTCCTCCAGGAAGGGACAGGTACACATGGGGTGGTGGTAGGACCATCAGACCAGAGGGAGTGCGCTCTTCGGTAGATTCTTCTGATCACTCCCACCACCCAGGGCCCCTTGCGCCTATAGAGAAAACTGCCCGTCGGAAGTCTTGGACTGGCACCCTTGGCACATCCGTTTGTGTCTGAGTAATCGATCTGTCCGAGAAAAACACTGAGAAGAAAGGGAGGGTTAAGTGCCTGAGGAGAAACTTGGTTACTTGTTAATTAGATCTGCCTTCCCCACACAGTAGGCACACGACCCATTCTATGTCACCTCAGCACATACACAGATGGCACAAGTGCACAGCAGTTAAGAACAAGGAAGCGCTGAAGTCTAAATCCTGGCTCTACCACTACGTGGCTGTGTGATCTTGGGCAAGTTATCTAACAGTCCTGAATCTGTACATTTATCTGTAAAATGGAGCTAAAATTACCTACTCACAGTGTGGCTGCTTCGTTCATCAAGTATTTATTCAGTATCTATCTCAAGGCAGGTACAGTTCTTGGGGCTGTGGATAGAGTGGAGAACCAAAAGGACAAAATCTGCCTTATGGAGCGTTCATTCTAGTGTTTTGAATTATTCAATATAAGAGCACTGAGCAAAGCTTGAGACCTAGCAAAGCATTCAGGAAGTGTCAGTTGTTACCATTTCTCATGTCCTGTTCCTGTCTCTTATGTTTTCATCAGACAAGATACTGACCCCCAGCGCAGAGATTACATCTCTTCTTCCAAAGTACACCAGCTCTAAAGTTCGACTGAATCCTAGCTCTGCCCTTGATTTGCTGGGACCTTGGGAAGCTTAACTTCTCTGAATCTCAATTACCCCACATGTGAAAGGATGAAACCACTACCATTTTATGGAGTTAATGTGAGAATAAAATAATCTGTCAACTATGCTCTCACAGTGCCTGGCATAGAGTACGACATAAAAAATGCTATTATTATTATTACTACAATTATTCTAATGGCCCTTCTCCATGATCAGCTGCATAAGGCCAGAGAAATATACCTCATCCTGAGGTACTAACTCAATCATGGCAAGGAAGACCAGATGATCCCTTGCTGTAAGGAAGTAAGGACCGTCCATGGTTTGTGGGGAAGGAAAGGTCTGTGTGTGGGTGGGTGGAGAGATGACTCATGAGCTTACCTGATGACACCGTTCACATTGGTAGGGCTTTTCGCCACTATGTACACGCTTGTGACGCTCCAGATGGTACTTTTGGATGAAACGCATATCACATACATCACATTCAAATGGCTTTTCACCTGGCCCAGGTGGAGAGAGAAGTTAATGTCAGGAGGTACATATGGCAGGGACCTCGTTCCAGGTATTTTCCCAGAAATTTTAACTTTTAGCAATGTGCGGACACCTAATGGGGAAGGGTCCCCAAAGCTGCTGGTCTCAGTGACAGTACATACAGAGCAATGTACTGCATTCATTTACCTTCCTACTCTATCTCTAATACCTATCCTTTAAAATAAACCCAAGACCCCCCCCCACACTCACACACACGCACACACTATAGACTATTCTCTCCCTCTGAATACAAGGAAGAGACTTACCAGTATGAATAAGGATGTGCCTCTTGAGGTGGTAACTGCTTCTAAAGGCTCCAAAGCAGTGTTCACAGACAAAATTTTTGGGAATCTTTACTTGAAAAGAACCATTTTGTTCCACTACCACCACCTGGGGGCAACAATCAGGCATGTCATGAGGCTCTCTCTCTCTGTCCTCTTATTGCCCCCATTCTACTCAGGGTCTATTTCCAGCTCCTGGGCAAAGTAACCCCTCAGATGCTGTCATCTCCCACATCCCTTAAGAGTTCAGAGATCCTCTAAGGAAGGAGGTGGGATGGGTAAGCCATCTGCTTTGTTAAACTCCCACTTTGAATGGGAATAGGGGAATCTGCCTGTCATGTTCCTTTAACTCTCCTTCCCTTACCAAGGACGTTCTGGAGAGGGCAGAGATCAACTATCAAAGTGGTCTCAGAATGAAATCAGGGTGACATGCTTACTGGCTGTGAGGGACCAACACATCTAGGCAAAGCTCCAGGTTGAGACATAGAGGGAAGAAAGAGGGTTACTCCATTACTAAACTATACCGTTTTGGGGATAACCCCATTACCTGCCTTTTTAACAGTCTTTTTTGAATGAGAGGCCTCAGCCAAGCTGTCATCATCTTTGCGGCTCCGGGACTTATCACTGTCTTTTCGGTGGCCCTTTGAATACAAATCACATCTGAACTCACAGTCCATCTCAGAACACAAGACAGGAGACCAATTGCTGCTTTCAGGCAACTTATGAGCATAAACCATCAGCCTAAAGGTTTAGAGAAAGCACTCGTTTATCTCCTAAGTATTCTGGTCTTAAGGGATTGTAGGCACAGAAAAGACCTTCCTTAGCTCTCTAAAATACCCATACTCATTTATTCCCCAGCTGGATCCCCTTTCCCCACTTCTTTAAATAATCACTGAGGAATCAAAGCCTGATGTCTGGCAGAGCTCGGGCCACCCGACCCCCAGGTGCCACAATGGACTCAAGCGTTGTACCTGACTCGAGCACCTCAGCACATCAGGGCTACCTGCCCGCTCTCCATTCTCGGCCTGCTTGCTGGCAATCTGGCTCAGCATCATCTTCTTGCTGGCTGCAGTGGGAACCAAACTCACACCTGCTAGGCCTTCACAAGCCAGGAGACTTGCCTAAGTTGAAAGGAGATGAGGTGTCAGGTCACCTGGCAGGGCAGGGCAAAAACAGGCTGCCATCTTCTATGGAACTGCCTTTTATACCCGGCTATAAACTGCTTCTCTCTAGGGAGTGGCCCTCCTCACTACAAAACCCTACTTTAAGAAGCCTTCCTAACTCATCTTACCTACTTATTTTTTCATCCATCATTTAGATAATAGATCAAGTGAATAATCAAGTCTTACACTTTTATCATTAGTACTGTGCTAGGTACAGAGTGTATATCTATATTACTCTGAAGTATTTCTAAGCCTTGTGAGTGGACATGAGCATCTGTCCTACAGACTCACTGAAAACAGAAATTTCTAGGGACACTTCCTCCTTCCTCTCATTGGGACTCAGCTTCACAGAGCCCACTTCCGACTGGCAGACCTCACTGATGCCAAATACATATTCCATCAGGTCCCACAAATACAATTTATCAGTACAATTTTGTCATTCTATCTTTTTTTTTTTTTTTTTGCTTTTTGGTATGTGGATAGCTCCCTGGCTGGGAATCGAACCCAGGCCGCAGCACTGACAGCGCCAGCGCCGAAGCCTTAAGCCACTACACCATCAGGGAACTCCTCATTCTCTCTTTAGAATTTAAATTCTCTAAGTGTTGTCAATTATAAGAGATATAAAAATTAAACCACTTGGAAGAATCTTGGAGTTGAATATACAATTTCTCCTGACCCACTAGGCCATTTATGTGTGTGCATTTCCCTATTTTTTCACATTCTTTGCTATATAGTTTAAAAATTATTTAACCATGGAATGTTTAAGAAAATTTCTTCTTTTCACTGTTATATTCTCCTGACTGTTTAGCCAGCACTAGAAAATATATTTTTCTCATTGAAGAAACTTTCAGGAAATAGTTGGTCAGGAAACTTCCACAAGTGATTTATAAAGAAATTCCTTTTAGATGACCAGTATATTTTAGAACCCCTTCTCTCACCTTTGAGGACTTTGGACGGAAAGGTCTGGAAGTAAAAAAAAAATTTAGTGCTGCTGTTTGCATTATATAATCTTGGGCAAATTACTCCACCTCTTTAAACCTAAGATTCCTGAAATTCAAAATGTTTATCGTAGTATCCACCTGGATAGGGTTGATAAGAATTAAACTAGGATGTAAAATACTTAGCAGTACCCAGTACAATTAGTGATTAGTGAAAGGCAGTCTTCTTGGAACAAGAGTGAGCATGATGCTGTGAAATGGACTGCAAACAGACCAAGGACAAAGAAACTAAAGGGCTCCTACTCAGCATGGAAAGGAGAAAGCTATGCATGCAGCTTGAAGAAAAGCCAATTATACTGTAATCAGGATGCCATCCTGGTGAGACTGGTAGGGGAGGGTCCCTGGAAGTAGATGGAAGAAGTTCTGGGGAGGCATGCACACAGTTTTGCTACCCAGAGGATGACAATAACCTATCAGGTCATACTGTCACACCAATCCACCCTGCACCCCCACAATGAATATTACCTTCCAAATACACTGATGTCACTCTGCTGCTTAACATTCTTCAGAGTTCCCACTCCCCATAGAATTAAAGTCTAATTCCTTAGCAAGGCACAAAAGGCCCTTGGGCTATACTGCTTAATTCTCTAAGAAACAACTCCATCACCCTAACTTTCCCATTCATCACTATCTATCCTATCCCCCTAACCATCCATTTAAATCCTTTTCTCCTTAACTACCTACCTGCAGAACTCCTAACCCTCATCACATTCTCCAATAAGCCTCTGCTGATGCGCTTCTCATTGTCTGAATGCCGTGTTGTTTATCTAGCAAAATCCTACGCATCCTTCCGGCTTCATCTACTTTTTTTCATCCAGATACTGTACCATCTCTCTTCTGCAGTATACATACCTTAATTATTGCATATTTCTTCAATCAACAGATTTCACTGAGTCTCTACTACTAGTCAGCCATTATGTAAGGTGGTGTGAACATAAAAATAAATAAGAGACTGTCTCTTCATTTCTGCCCACCCCAACATAACTAGCCTGGAAACTTGCTAGGGATCAGGACAATCTTATTCATCTTTGTATTCCCAGCACAAGGCCTTATATGTAACAGAAGCTCAATAAATTCCTGTTGAAAAAAAAATGAAGCACTCATAAGACTGTTTATTCCCTCAGGTGCCTCTTCACGTACCAAGTGTAAACTGAGTACCTGTTGCTTTGCAAAAATGTCTCATCAGTGACTGTGAAGCAGTACAGCCTACCTCCTTCATTTGACTGGAAGCTCCCTGAAGGCAGGGGCTGTGGCCTGTCTCCTTTCCTTCCTCTAGATCTCCCCCTGGTGCTTAAAACAGAGCGTGGCTCACTGGATGGTCAGTATGTTGACTAACGCAGCATTCAAGAGTGAAAGTGCAAACACGATTCCCAGTGATCTTGAAGGAGCACTCTAGACCTTTTTACCTGAGCCATGCTGATTTCTCAATGCAACCCAACAGTTCAGGAGTTTCTTGATCCACCTCTCCTTAAGATACTGTTGTTTCAAGAACTGTCACCAAATTACGGGAACAACTCCTTCATGTCGCTTCAGTCCTGCTGCCATATTGAACTGCCTTTGTCTTCAAATAGAACTTAGTGTACTCCAAAGGGAAGATAGATGTTCCAAGAATCCCCGGACTCTGTCTGGCTCCTGCCTGCTGCCTGAAGAAAAGGAGTCTGCCAGTCTTGGTTTTCCAACTGAATTCTCTTGATGAAATTCACTATCTGTTTCAGAAACCTGAAACCAGAAAGGGAGATGGGACTGTTAGGTGCAACATCCTCAGGCCATATAACCTGTAGTGAGCTGAACTTTCTGTGAAGCTCAGAAAGAGGACATCAGTCAAGCAGATTTTCTTTCTAGGTTAACAGAAGAAAATGGTCTTTTGGGCAGTCAACAGCAGCAAAAGTAACTAACTGGAGGTGCTGCAACAGGCCAACAGCTTGGATTTGCCGTTTAGGAATGGGAGAAGGGAGCGGAGGCTTTTCGGGGCTTTTGTGTCCGAGTGGGCTGTCCGCGAAGTTCGCAGTCCACTAAGGTGGTCAGAATTGAGGAGGAGAAAAGCTCAGCGGCTATCGCGGGGCGCTTGAGTAGTAGGCTGAAACAGGACTCGCGGTGTGCATTAGGCCACACGTGTGTGTTCTTCGAGTCTACCCGAAGGTATGGAACTCGCTGCAGAGGTGGAAGGCAGGCAAGCGAAGCCAAGAGCTGAGCGTTCCCTCCCTCCCTCCAACCAACCAGCCGCTGAGCCAGCTCCACGAACCCCCGAGGAAAGCCGGAGAGCGCCGAGAAGCGCGCAAGGTGCGTGCTCGCGCCCGCGTCCCTCCAAGCAAGCCCCCCTCTCCCTGGCTGGTGACGCGGCGGGCGCGCAGCGGGGTGCGCGCGCTGCCCCTTTTCCCCCGCGAGCCCCCTCCTTTCGCCACGCGCCCCTCCTCCCTTCCCCTCCCCCTTCCCGCGCGGCGCCCCACGGCCTGCGAGCTGCTGAAGCGCTGCCGTCTGCCTGGACGACGCTGCGCTCCCAGGAGCGTGCTCCTACCTGCCAGGAGCGGCCTCCCGCTGTCTCCCCCGCTGCGCGACGCCTCCTCCAAACACCAGCACACTGTGCCAACCCCGTGGCCGCCGCTGCCCCCGCCGGGACCGAGGCAAGTTTACAAACACCAACCCAGGGCCCGCTTCCCCGGAAGCACTCCCCCCGTCGTCCTCTCCGCCAAGCAGCTATATCCACTTCCGGGCTCGGGAGCCTGAACGGGCGGGGGCAGCCAGAAAGGGGGTGAGGCCGAGGATGCCAGAAGCGGGGTGCAGCTAGCGAGGGGGCGGTGCCGTCGCGCGGAAGGACGGGAAGAGGGAGGGCCGTCCGCACGGCATGTGCGCCGTGGTGCAGGCGAGCCCCGGCAGCCATCTTGACTGAGGGCAGGAAGAGAGTCCCAGAGATAATTGTGAGCTGGTTAAGACTTCGGAAAAGCGCCATCACTCTCCCTAACTCGTGGACGTTCTCCCTGTCGCTTCTGAGCCTGTAGCCCCAAATACAGCCAGAACAGTTAGTACTCGGCCTTTTCACATAACTCGGCCGAGGTTGTCTTTACCTGAGCTTTCATCAGGCCCAGGTCTGCAGATTCTGGGGCCGCCCCGTCAGCTGGGAGAGGAGTTAACTTTCTTAGCACACTCCTGCCGTGTACACTCAACCCCAGTCTGAAAATGGGTGCCCTGGCGGTGGTCTACGCACCCCGCAGCCAGTCAAGTTACCTTACATCGCTCCCCCCTTTATTCCAGACACGCCAGCGCTTGACGTTGGCCTGGCTTGGAAAAAGCCATAGGCCTCCCCTCAGTAGACTAGTCAGTCTCCTTGGAGACTTGACCGCGAAGAGTGGCCTCTGAGCCCGGCTGAATTAGGAAAATGGAAACTTAAGCCTTTCTTCAAATTCTACTCCCAATTTTAGCTATTAAGGAGTGGTCCTGCTAAAGATGGACTATGCAAAGTGCACTTGATAGAAGGAAATGTCCATTCCATTTAGGTCCCGGCTTCTGCTGTAGGTGCTGTCAGGTTTGTCAGGTTGTGAATTTAGAATACCAAAAGAAAAAAAAAAAATCCGCATGAAGAAAACAAGAGTTCCCAGCCACTTTTGGCACGCAGCTTTCATCTCACTGAACATTCCAAGTTTGAGCCACTGACAGCAAATCTTTGTGCTCTTAGGATCATCATAAAATTGAGATACGATGGGAAGAGAAATAGAAAAACATCATCAGAAATGTCTTTAATTAAAAAAAAAATTAACTCTTAACAAAACCACAGAACACACAAAAAAATGTTTAGTTTCCCTCTGTACCATCCCATGTGCCTGAAGGTAGTAATTTGGTATATATATCGCCAGGTTTTTTTCTGTGTTCATTCAAAAATAGTTTTTATTCAGTGAGAACATATTTATTGAGGACCTATTCAATGCACCGCACAGTGTATTTTAGACATCTAAGCCAGTTCATATCTTAAAAAGTGTTATATAGGAAGTTCCCTGGTGGTGTAGGGGTTAGGCTTCGGCGCTCTCATCGCTGCCGCCTGGGTTCGTTTCCCAGCCAGGGAACTACCCACATAACAAACAAAAAAATTGTTATGTAGTATTCCAACTTATGTTTGTACTTTAATCTGTCTAGACCCATCTTTATGAACATTTAGATTCATTCCAGTATTTTTGTTTGTTTGTTTTATAAAGAATGCCATAATGAGCATTCTTATATAGTTTTATCCTTTTGCACTGGATACAACTATAGGATAGTGTATGTGTATTTTAAATTTTAATAGATTATGTGAAATTGAATTTCAAAAGTTTGTAACCATTTACACTCTCACTCAGAACCATGTGTAAATGACCCCATTTCCTACAACCTTGGCAATAATGAATGCTATGAATTTTTTTTTTTTTTTTCTTTTTGGTATGTGGGTAGCTCCCTGGCTGGGAATGGAACCCAGGCTGCAGTGCTGACAGCACCAGAGCCAGAAGCCTTAAGACGCTACACCATCAGAGAACTCCCTGAATTTTTTATACAGTGGCCAATTTGATAGGTGAAAACAGTAATTTTATTGTTTTAATTTGCACGTCATTAATAGTGAAGTTAGGTATCTCTTGTTTTTTTTACCATTTTAATTGTTTTTGTAAACTGCCTGTTCACATCTTTTGCCCATAAAGAAAAAAGTAGATCATTTATCTATTTTTTATTGACTGGTAGAAATCTTTTTCTATATTATATTAACTGTTTATTTATCATATGCATTAAAATATTTTCTCCTGGATTCTCATTTATCTTTCAACTTTTTTTCTTCAGAGCAAAAGTTGTACTTTATGGGAAGATATTTGAAACATTCCCATCAAAGATAGGAATGAGACAAGAATGTTTACCATGAGAACTGATGTTCTACTAGAGCTTGTGGCCACCCAAAAATTTCATTATTTTCATATGATATATTCCTCTATAAAGATAATTGATTGATAAAAGTAAAACTAGTGAATTCAGTAGCATGGCCAGATGTAAGATTAACAAACAAAAATTATGTAATAAAATATAACAATATAACCAACCATTAAAATGTCATAGAATAAATAATCTCATGCACAATAAAAAATATTACATTTCTAGAAATAAATTTAATGGGAAACTTCAAGTTGTGTAGTATTAGGAAAATAAGTGTAGTAAAACACAAAAAGGGATTTGTTTTATCATGTCCATGAATAGGAGGACTTAATATAGTAGAGACATAAGTTTTTGCTATACATTGTTAAATCCTAATTTAAACAAGACTTTGCATGGAACTTAAGCTGATTTTAAAGTTTGCATGGAAAGGAATAATTACAAGGAGAAGAAAAACCATTTTGGAAAACATTGAGTGGGTAAAATAATGAGTGGGAAAAAATAAAGCCATGAGTTATCTTTAACCACTTTAATGGTGTCTCTCTTTACACAAAATTGAAACAGTTTTACGTAGTCAAATCTGCTTGTGGCTTTTGGGGTTTTGTGACAAGCTACCTCTAGATTATAAAAATATTTCCCTGTGTTTCCTTCTGGTATTCTTATAGTTTATAGTTTATGTCTTTGCCTCAGCTGCAGTTTATTTTTGTGTTTGGTGACAGGTAGTGAGAAATGCCATACTTAAAAGGGACCAATAATGTAGTGGCAGAGGTACTAGCCTAGAAGTCAGAACTCAGCAATCCAGGTTTGCTCCCATGTCACTTTTGTAATCTTAGACAAATTAATTTACTCTCTTTGGCCTAAAGGTCCTCCTTTTGAAAATGAGGATGAATAAATAAATGCCTTTTCAGGCTAATTTCTAGCACTACTGTGAGGAAGAAATGAGATCATAAATGAGAAGGCTTTGAGAAGAAAAAGAAAACCTTTCCAAATCTTCTGTTGTCATTAATACAGATTTTTGGTTTATGCAAATCAAATGTAAGTGGAACAATATTATTTTTCTGTACTTGAAAATAGTAGATTGATTCACCACATGTTTATGGAGTACCTTTGTGCAAGACCTTGGGGGAACAGAGTGGAGAGGGGCAAGATGAAAACTTAACAGTTTTTTGAGTGCCTAGTTTGTATTTGGTGCTTTACCTAAAGAAGGATATGACTTAGTCCTCTCCCCTCAGGGATTTGCAATGTAGAAGGGGAGAAAACACTGTGTACATAAGGAGAATTGGTGCCTCTGTGGGTGTTGAGTCAGTGGGGTTTGTTAATAGGTAGATAGCACAGAATCAGTGTTTTCACTTTCTAACAACAATAAGCCTGGACAAAAGTGCTTTAAGAAGCAACTACCCTAATCCCTTTGCCCTTAAGTAGGCCCCCTCCTGTGTGAGCTTCCCTAAGTTCCTTGGCACTCTCTTTCCTCAGACCCACCCCATCGCTTATTCAAATAGTATTGTAATAATGACCTGTTAGTCTTTTCCTGAACCACTTTTTTATAGCCTTAGGAGAGCCTCAGTATTTTCTTTGAAGGCTGCCCTGGGCCAATTGAACCGAGTTCACCAGCCCTGCCTTTCCTTCATGAGCTTCCACTTTATTGTGAGCAAACCTGTATTTTACATGGAGGCTTGCTTCCCTTCTGGCCTGTTACCTGGAGTGCACAGCGCAGACAAAATGCCTGGGGTAGTCCTGGGCAACAAAAATAGACACGCAGCTAATGTTTGCTGAACTAGCTGAACCCGTTCCTTTGTCAAAGCCAGCTGGGCTGCATAATAGAAATGAGCAAAATATGGCTACCTTTGTCACCGTTAGACCTTTTTGATGGTAGTAGATTGAGGAGTTGAGAAGCTACATGATGTACTAGGGTCATTCCTTGTGCTTGACAGTTTGTATATTTTGGAATTCCTCCTTAACCTTCTTTGTTTGTTTGTTGTTTTTGTGTAGTTCTCTGGCTGGGAATCGAACCCAGGCCGCAGCATTGAGAGTGCTGAAGCCTAGCCACTACACCACCAGGGAACTCCCTTAACCCTCTTTGTTGCTTAAAAATAATTATTTTAATTATGTAAGTACTATGAAATTATTTAAAATGATAAAAAGATAGAAGTGTATAAATAAGAAAATGAAAATTATAACTCCAATACCCAGAAATAATCACTGTTAATATTTTGAAGACATTTTCTGTCTTTTTCAGTCTTTTAAAAAAATCCATGGGAAATGACTGGTAATAGGTATGGGGTTTCTTTTTGGAGTGATGAAAATGTTCTGGAATTAAATAGTGTGATCAATGCACAACTTTGTGAATATACTATAAAACCATTGATTTGTATACTTTGAAAGAGCACACTTTATGGTGTGTGACTCATATCTCAATAAAGCTTTTGTTTTTCTAAAAGTGTTTGTAGATATCATGCACACAGTATTGTCTTTTTCTGAACTGAAAGTTGCAGTATTTAAGCTCCTTTACTACATGTTTCAACATATATTTCTAAGAGTAAGAATCTTCTCTTACATAACCACAATGCAATGATCAAATTCAGAAAAAAATTAACACTGATAGAGTACTAATACTTATGATGAAATTCATAGTCAGATTCTACCAGTTGTTCCAGTAATGTTAATAGCAGATTTTTCCTTTCTTGTCCAGGAGCTGATCTAAGATTACACACTTCTTTTGGTTGTGGTGTCTCTAGTTTCCTTCAGTCTGGGACAGTTCCTCAGTCTTTCTTTGATTTTTATGACCTTGACCTTTTTGAAGAGTACAGCCTAATTGTTTTGTATAATAGAATGAACCGCAATTTAAATACATCTGATTCCTCAAGATTAAATTCAGGTTACACATTTTTTTTTTTTTTTTTTTTTTTTTTTGCTTTTTGGTATGTGGGTAGCTCCCTGACTGGGAATCGAACCCAGGCCACAGCGCTGACAGCGCCAGCGCCGAAGCCTTAAGCCACTACACCATCAGGGAACTCCCTCAGGTTACACATTTTTAATAGAAATATTACATGTGATGTTGAGTGCTTCTTAGTACCTCACATCAGGAGGCCCGTCCAGCCAGTCTCTCCCATTATTGGTGACGTTAGCTTTGATCACTTGGGTAGGATGGTGTCCACCATGCTTCTCTACTATGAAGTTACCATTTTTCCTTTAAAGTGTTTTTTTTTAACATTCAATATTATTTTTTATTAATTTTAGGTGTACAGCATAGTGGTTTGATATTTATATAATATAAGAAGTGATCCCCCTGACTAGTCTAGTACCCTGGCACCATACATAGTTATTACTGTATTATTGACTATACTCCCTTTGTTTTATTACATTCCCATGACTGTTTCATAACTACCAATTTGTGCTTCTTAATCCCTTCACCTTTTCACCCTACCCTCAACCCCCTTTCTAACTATCAACTCAACAAATCTAGTACCCTTCTGACACCATACATAGTTATTACAATCTTGCTGACTATATTCCTTGCGTTATGCTGTACATCCCCATGACTGCTGTGTAACAACCAATTTGTACTTCACCTTTTTTTACCCACACCCCCAACCCTCCTCCCATCTGGCAACCATCCAAATGTTTTCTGTATCTGTGAGGTTTTTTTGGTTTGTTTATTTTGTTCTGTAGATTCCTAAACTGGGTTTTTTTTGTTTTTTTGTTTTGTTTTGTTTTTTGTTTTGCTTTTTGGTATGTGGGTAGCTCCCTGACCGGGAATCGAACCCAGGCCGCAGCGCTGACAGTGCCAGCGCCGAAGCCTTAAGCCACTACACCATCAGGGAACTCCACCTAAACTGTTTTTAAGAAAAGAATTTTACAACATAGCCCAGAGGAAAAAAAGTGAAGCTTTATCCTGGTTTTAATGTTGTTCTGATGTTTTTGAATGAGAGAGAGAAAGACGTAACAAATTTTGAAGATTAAATAAAAAAGAAAAAATTAGTCAAGGTTGAGGAGGCAGGAGATCAGTTAGGATCTAGGTTTGAGCAGCCAGTAGAAGGAGTTACCTCTCATGGAACTAGGGAACCCAAGAAGAAGAGCAATTTGAGAGGGTTGATAATGAGTTCAGTTTTGGACCTATTAGGTATGAAGTGCCTGTGAGACTGCTAAATTAGGCTGCTGGCTTCATGGATCTGGGTTCAGGAGAGAGGTCTGAGATGGAGGCATTACCAGCAAGTAGCCCTGGGAATGGATGTGATTGTCTAGGGAGAGGTGCAGAATACTGATGAAAGAGGCCCTGGATAGAACCCTGAGGGACTCTAGCATTTAAGGGAGGGCCAGGGGAAGGTAAAAATGCACAGGAAACTAAGAAGCAGTCAGGGATAGTCATATGGAAACCAGTGAAAGAAAATGTTTCAAGATAAAATGGCAAAATATGTCAGTGGCTCCAGAGAAGTCAAGGAGGATAAAGATGAGATGTGTCCATTGGACTTGGAGGCAGGGAAGTTCTTGGTGATGTTGAAGGAGGAAGCTACATGGTGGTGGGCTGAGGCAAGTGTGAGAGGAGTAGTGAAGATGGAGTGAAGACAACTCTTTTAAGAAGGTTGGTTGTGAAGACGAGGTGGCTGGAGTGGGAACATGTCGTGAGAGGTTTAAACAATGTAATATGCTAGGAGCGGTAGTAGGAAGGAGAGTTGAAGAAAGGAGAGGGGGTAATCAAGAGGGTATCCCTGGGACAGAAGTAGAGAAGCCTTTAGACCAGTGGTTCCAACTCAGATATTTACAGGGCCAGGCAAGTAATGTAAATAAGTGAGTTGGGCTGGTGTGGACTAAAGTGAAACAAAATGCAAGATCTAAGGGCCTGTGCCCAGTGATCTTGTGATGGGATTTTATAACTTCACCTATTGCCTTCCACTTTGTAATGCCCTCTTGTGGGAGGAATGTACATCCTGACCCCACTGCCCTAGGGCTTGCTTTGGTCAGGATGTGAATAGATGTGCCATATGCCAGGTCTCAACAGAAGTTTTAAGAATTGGTGCATGGTTTTCTCTGCCTCTTTTTCTTTTCCTTCTGATATGAGAACAGTGTGTCCCAGATAGGGGTTGTTCCTTCAGCCTGGGTCTTGGAATAAGGCCCCCTAATCAGAGCTATATAGCCAACCATGAACATAAACCATGAAAGATAAATAAACCTCTGTTGTAAGCCAATGGGAATTTGAAGCCATTAGTTACCACAGCAAAATTGACTAATACAGGAGTTTGACTAAAATAAAACTCTACTAAGGTATCATATTTTTTTACTTCTCAAATTAAAAAAGAAGTTTATTGAGGCTGAGAACACAGGCAAACTTTCATACAACCTCTATGAGGTTGGCAGTTCTTATCAAAATTCTAAATGCAAATGGCTATAATAAAAAAGACAGACAATAAAAAGTCTGGCAAGGAGGTGGAAAAATTGGAACCTTCATACATTACTGATAGAAATATAAAACGGTGTAGGCACTTTGGAAAACAGTTTTTCCATTCCTCAAAGTTAAACATAGAGTTACATGTGACCCAGCAGTTCCACTACCAAGTATATACCTAAGGGAATTGACAACATACACCCACACAAAAACTTGTACATTAATGTTCAGAGCAGCATTATTCATAATAGCCAAGAAGTGGAAACAAACCAGATGCCCATCAGTTGGTGAACGGGTAAGTGAAGTGTGGTATATCCATACGATGGGATATTATTTGTCCAGAAAAGGGAATGAAGTACTGATACATGCTACAATATGGATGAACCTTGAAAACATTATGCTAAGAAAAAGAAATCAGTCACAGAAGATCACATATTATATATTTACATTTATATGAGATGTTCAGAATAGGCAAATTCACCAAGGCAGAAAGTAGATTAGTGATTGTTAGGAGTTGGGAAGGAGGGAGAATGGGGAGTTAACTGCTGATGAGTTTATTTTTGGGATGATGAAAATATTCTGGAATTAGTGATGATGGTTGCACAATTTTGTTACTATATGAAAAACCACTGAACTGTACAATTTAAAGGGATACATTTTATGGTATGTAAATTGTATCTCAATAAAGCTGTGATATTAAAAAGATAATGAAGAGTTCTGTATGTACTGATATAAGATTGCCTATATATTGTTAACTGAAAAAAATCAAGAGCCCAACAGTGATTATATACTATCTTTTGTGTGAAAAGGGAGAAAATAAGAACATATATTTGCATTTATTAGTATTTGCATTAAAAACTGAAAGGTTATCCAAGAAATAATAAAAATGGTTACCTGTGGGGGTGGAGTGGGAATTAGACTTTTCATTATTAATATTTTTATGTATTTTGATTTTTGAACTACGTGAATATATATATATATATATTTGGTGGTTCCCTGGCTGGGAATCGAACCCAGGCCATGGTGGTGAGAGCACTGAAGCCTAGTCACTACACCACCAGGGAACCCCCTGAATATATTTCTTAATCAAAAATAAAAAAGTTGAAAAGAAAACATAATGAATGCAAAACTATAATAATAATAATAATAATAATAATAATAATAATGAAAGGGCAACTCCAGTCGCAGGTGATTGTTGCTATTTATTAATTCAATTTTGGTAGGTCTTCTAACTTTTTTCATAAAAAGCTAGAAGTTTCACTATTGACAATTATTTTTAAAAAATTTAAAACATATTGTATAAGTCAAACAAAACCTTGTCTGTGAGTGGGAGTTGGCTCACTGTCTCCCAGTTTGTGACCTGCGCTTTAGACTGTGCACTTCATGAGGACAGGGCTGGGGTCTTGCTCTCCATTGTTAACTCTAACAACCACCAAAGTGCTTGGTACATAGTAGATACTGAATAAATATTGAAGGAAGGAAGGAAAGGGTAGGGGAGGAGGGGGTGGGATCTAGAGTGCAGGTCACAAAACATTGAGTAAGTTCTGATGGCTTTTATTTATTTTCTCTAAGAATTTGAAATGAGAGAACCAGGGAGAAGGTTGATAGGTCAATCATTTGAGAGGTGTGGGAAATTTTTGAAACAGTTGCTACAGAGAATTGGAGAGCTGACAATAGAAAAATAGCAATGTTGCCAGGCAGTATTGAGTGTCCAGTTGAGTGTGGTCACTGCTGCTTTTTCCCTCTTAAAATGGTTACTACCTTCATTACAGTCCTGGGAATTCCCTTCACCTCTATCCTATGATAGAGAAGTTTGATATGGTCTGATTTTCTAGCCTTTGTCTATGACCTGATTTTAGTTTATTTGTTTATTTTATCTCCAGAAGTGTTTTGATCTTCCATTGTTCCAAAACAATATTATAATCTGTCTTCATGTTGGTTATTCAGCAGATCCTTTAATCTGTCCTTCTGTTCTGTAACACTTTCTTTGATTTCTTTTCTCCATTTCCCCCTTCTCTTTCTGAAGCTTCTGTTAGTTGACTGTTGGGCCTTTTAGATTGATCTTCTAAAATTCTTTTATATTGTCCATCTGTTTATATTTTTATATTTCTATGTGATTTTTGGACTTTGTTTTAGTTCTGATTTTTAAAATTTTTTTTATGTGGGTATGTGGGTAGTTCCCTGGCTGGGAATCGAACCCAGGCCACAGTGTTGACAGTGCTGAAGCCTAGCCACTACACCACCAGGGAACTCCTAGTTCTGATTTTTAATTTCAGTTGTCATGTTTTTAAAATCCTAGAGCTTCTTCTTTTCTGAGTATTCTCTTTTGAGAGCAGCCTATTTTTTTTTTAAATAATGCAATAGCTTCTTGAATTTTTGAGGCTTTCTTCTGCTCCTTGCATTTCTCTTCTTCCACCAAATGCCTTTTTCAGTCTGTCTGTTTTTACTTCTATGGTTCTTGTTAAGGACTTTCCTCAAATATGTGGTGGTCTTTGGCTCACATTTAAGAGCAAAGCACTAAGGCATATTGGAGGACTCAAGTGCATGGATGGGCCCTAGTGACTTGTGGGCATCATTGATTAGATGATTGGACAAGGACTGAAATGAGAGCTTCAGTGAGTCTTTTCTCTGGGGCTCTTGAGGTCAGTTTCTCTAAAGAGGAATCCTCCTGTCTCTTGACCCTAGAAGCTTTACCCCTGGCCATTGGGTCTGAATGCTCACTGGGAGAAAGGAGTCCATTCAATATGTAATTTCCTCCTGATCTTCCTATCTTCAGTCCAATGCTCATTCTTACCTCCTACTGTGCCTGAATGTCCCTAAACCCAGGTCTCCCTCTTTTAGTTTCTCTAAAAACAAAGTTCTTGCTTCTTAGGAAATAGGAGGAGGGGATTGACAAACTGAATGGGCAAGGAGAGGAGAATGAGCGTCTAAATGTTGCTTATACAAATGCTCATCTAATTTCCATATTTGTAACTGTACCCCTCCCTTCTGCCTTCCAGAATAGCTAGTATTTTCAGTTTCTGAGCCTTTCTGGTCCTGTGCCCCAAGAACTAGCTTGTTTCCCATTGGCATAGTCCTCTGCAGACATATGGTTTTGACTTTCTGCCATTTGCTAAACCGGTGACCACTTTTCATCTGCTTTCTATCTTCGACCATTATTGACATCTCTTGTCTTTCTTCTCTTTTGCTTTATTCTTCTGGAGTTAAAATTCCACTAATGTAATTTTAGTGGGGTTTCAGGCAGGACTGGTGGTAAAACATTTGTTTTTAATCTGCTGTGTTTGATTGGAAGGAGCACAGAGACTATGAATTTATAGTGATACCAATTTGAATGGTTAGGTGCTTTTCACTAGCAGATTGTAGCAGTCCTGGTGGATTTGGTAAGAGGACAGTAGGGTCCGGGAGTTGAGGATTTTGGACAAAGAGTGGTTGAAACAATGAACCATACAATTTAGATTATATAAAGAAAGAAAGATATGAGGGAGTTGATAGTGAGGGGAGTTTATGGACTGGAGATACTATGACATCAGAAAAAATCGTGAATTTTTGAACAAATGCTACTTGGTCCTACCAACATGTTCTCAGCCCGAGGCTAAAGCACTGTTCCTAACTCTGTTCATGTTGCTTTGCTTTATCATTCTATCTTGAGGGTTAATGTCCTTCTTGCTTTTAAAAAGAAAAATTCTCTGTGGGAAAGGGCTCTTCCCTCTCTCAGGTACTCAGGACAGGATTCTGCGTGAGGAATGAGGGTAGCAATGCCTCACCTCCCTATTTACCCTGGGAGGAAACTGGAGGTGTTCAGAGTCCTCACCTCCAGATTTCATTTCTGAGAGGTGACTGATGTGGAATGAATAAAGAAGGTGTCACAGGGACAGAGTGGTGGTCTTTCCTGCAGATCCTCTCTTTAGAACTTTAAGATAGGCTTCCCTCCAGCCAGGAGTCTCTCTCTCCACCAGTCATTCCCTTCTTGCAACCAGTTCCCTTCTTCCAGCCCTGCTACAACTGTAAAGTCTCCCTTGGGCTGCTTGCCATGTCCAAGGGCCTGAGCTCCTATCAACACCAGCAGATGCCTTGATGAGTCTCTCTGTAAACCCCTTATTTTACAGAAACTGAGCCCCTGAGGTGTCCACACTCCTGGCCCAGTGGTTTTCACACGGTAGCAAACTTAATGCCTGAGACAGCTGCACCTGAGGCAGTTGAGTGTGATGGTTAGGAGCAGGGGCTTCAGAGCCCTGGATTCAAACCCGCTAGATCACATACTGGCTGTGTGATCTGGACAATTTATTATACATACATAGTGTCTCTGAAATCTCAGTTTCTTCATTTTCAAACGTGGGTAATAAACTTACCCTAAACAATTGTGAAGATGAGAATAATGCATATTAAGTACAGAATATGGTAAATGTTTCGATGGTACCTATTTTTATTAGTCTCTCTCCTACACACCCCACTGCTGCCACCTGTCAGGGGAGCTAGAGTGATGAGCACTGCTGAAGGATTGTTTCTTTTATTCTTTAGGCCCGGCCTAGCTCCGTTATGTTCTCCAAACCCAACCTACTGAGAAAAAGTTTAAAGATAGGGCGGCCAGGGTCCCTTTGGCCTCTGTTTTCAACTATTGTGGAGTCCAGTGGCTGTTGACAGTGGATTACATCAGAGCAGCCCGCGTTGAGGAAGGTTCCTCCCTTTCTACATTTCCTTGATTCTCTCACCCCCTCATTTGGAAGATTCCCAGGCCTTGGTGTTTGCCCCTCTCTCCCTGGCCATTCTTTGAACCTTTTCTTCCAGGGAAAATAGAGCTAGCTTGTCACAAGGTTTCCACTGTACCCTGACTCTTGACTCTGCGTCACTTTCCGTTTTAGCATCCCATAAGAGCTCTAGGCCTGACTTCCTCCCATATGAGCATCTGTAGTCCCAGACACCTCCAGGTGGATGACTGTTTCCAAGAAATAACCACTTTATTTTCCATCCAGCTTCCCCTTTCTGCATTCTAATTTCTCTCAGGGCCACCATTATTTTTCCAGTCACCCAGCCCTGAAATCCCAGAATTATCCTTCACTCTTCCTTCTCCTCCAACATAGATTCCATAAATATTGATTCATTGTAATCTGGTGAGTGGCCAAACCTGTAGATTCTTCTATCTGTGCTTTCCTGCTAACACCATCCTTATTCAAGTGCAGATCTCCTCTTGCCTCCTTTATAGCAACAGTCTGTTAATTCCTCTGCATCATGCTGCTATTCACTGGTCTTCTGAAGGCACCAGTGTAATCACATCATGCCTCACCACAGAATCTTTCAGTAACTTTCCATTTTCTACAGCATCATTTCCCAAGTGGTGGACGCATAACCCCTGGGGTATGTGCTGGGCTGTTCAGGGGTACACGAAAAATAATCAGTAATGGAGAAAAAAACAAGTAAAACAACGCAAAACATTAGTTATGGAACAATAAATGTTAAATTTGAATCACCTTTAATGGAGACACTTCAAAATTAGACCACATTAGCAAATGATGATTGGTGAAGGCGTGGCTATGAACCCTTCCCCCAGGCCAATCTTCTACCAATCATTAGGCACAGTTTCTGAACAGTCAATTTGCATGTTTCTAGAACTTTCCCAAACATATAAATACATCTGTAGCCAGACTGTTTGATTAGTTTAGTTACTGAGTAAAAGTAAGTGTGTTGTTTTTAATCATGATTCTTTTCAAATAGTTTTTTTTAATTTAATGTTTAACATAGTTTCACTTATTATTATCAGTGATTTTTAAGCCTGTCAGTTATGGGTCCAGTGGTTGAAAACATGAACGGTTAAAAAACCAAAACTTGATATGTATTATTAACCCACAGCCAAGTACTTCTCAGCACGTGTCCGCTGCTAGGAGTACACCCCCACCAGGAGATAGTAAAAGGGTGTGTGCCTCAGATACACAGAAACAAAGGAAGTACTCTGAAAAGTATATTAAATATGCGTTTTCATTTGTAGGGGATGACTGTCCTAAGCCTTTGTGTGTTTTGTGTGGGGAAGTATTATCCAATGGTTAATACCCATGAAACCCTCTCTACTCATGTGACATTTAGAAAGTAAACATCCTATATATAAAAACAGACATACATTATTTTTGGTGCTTAGAAAAGCATCCAACTGTTACTTCATATGTGATATCAGGAAAGAAAGACAATGAGAATGCAGTTGAGGCTTATTGCATTGCTAACTAAGTGTGGTAAAAACCACACCATAGCTGAAGATTTACTTTCTCCTTCTATTAGGGATACTTTTTTTTTTTTTTTTTGGTATGTTTGGGGAAGAACATGTCCACAAAATCAATACTATCTCTTTCAAACAATACGATGTCTCAACAAATTCAGGAAATGTCTGATGATGTTGAAGCTGTAGTTGTAGATAGAATTAGAAAAAGTCAATTCTTTCCATCCATGTCAATCGATGAAAGTGCTCATCATTGTGAGGTACTTGGTAGGAAATGAAATTGAGGAAAACCTGTTGCTTTGTTACCCATTGACAGAGCATACCACAGGCAAAGATATTTTTAATGCCATCAATGGTTATTTTGTTGAAAAGGACATTAGTTGGTTGAATTGTGGTGTACACACTGACGGAAGCAAGCCTATGTCAGGTTGTTTTAGAGGCCTATGAGTCTGAATTAAAGAAGCAGCTCCACGATAACCAATGTCACTCCAAAAAGTATAACAATAAAAATATTTTTAAAAAGTAGCACCCCATGTACTATGGAGTGACTGCTGCATTCATAGACAAAGTCTTGCATTCAAGCCTCTTCCTAGTGAACTGAAAGATGTTCTAGAAGAAGCTGTAAAAGTTGTAAATTTTATTAAGTCACAATGACAAAACTCCAGAATGTTTAAAGTGCTTTATGAAGAAATGAACAGAGTTCACAGCACAGTACTTTTGCATATGGAGGTAAGGTGGCTATGTCATGGCAAAGTACTTTCACAGATGTTTGAACTTAGACATGAAGTCCAGGTATTTTTTTGAAGACCATCATTTCCCTCTTGCTCCAAAGTTTCAGGACAGTGATTAGCTTCAAATTCTTGTATATTTATCAGATATTTTTCTGAAAATAAACTCAACTTGGGACTTCAAAACAGCTCAGTCACTATATTCAAAATTTAGTCAATGATTTTGAAAACGGGACTTTTGGAAGGTGTATATTGAAAGAGGTCAGCCTGAAGTTTTTGAAACTTCACAACTTTTTATTTGAGAATGACTTGCACTTATCCCAAAATGTGAAAGAAAACGTAAGTCTCTTGGAAGGTCTTAAAGTGTCCTTTTATAAGTACTTCCCTCAATGTGGAAAAGAAGACAACTGGATTGCAAATTCCTTCAAAAAAGAGCAGTTAGAAGGTTCCCTGGTGGTATAGTGGCTAGGCTTCGGTACTCTCAATGCTGCGGCCTGGGTTCGATTCCCAGCCAGGGAACTACCCCCCCCACCCCAGAAAAAGAGCAGTTAATCGAACTTTCAATCAATTCTTTAAATTCTGATTTTAAAAGAAAGCATCTTATTACCTGCTGGGTAGATGTCAGTGAAGAATACAAACAACTCAGTGAGAAGGCCATTTACTAATACTGAACTAGTGGAGAGAGATTTTTCTTCTTATATCTTCATAAAAAAATAAGTACTGCAGCAAGCTTAATGCAAGTCCAGATTTAAGACTGTATCTTGTATGTTTTGAGTCTGATTTCAAGAAACTACATGCATCAAAGCAAGCTCAGTGATCTCACTAACAGTGTTTCAGTTGGCTAGTGATCTGCATAACAATTATTACAGACTTTTCAGATAAAACAAATAAATATTACTAATAATAAAAAGTTTGTTAAATACTTGATCATCATTATCAGTGTTTACAGTTACAAATAATTGTAAAATTAAATCTATGGTTTGTACTTTTAGTGTAGTAATTTTTCTTTCCTAATTTATTACCTCGTTTCCACTGTTTTACATTAAGATAGGCACTGAACAAAAGTGTCAGTGTTTAAAAACAGCTGTTTTAAAAACAAGGGGTACACTTTGTAGAAATGAATTTAAAAGCGGTACACAAGTGGAAAAAGGTTGGGAACCAGTATTCTTTAGGACGAAATTTCAGTTCCTTGGCCTGGCTGGCACTCCAGGCTCCCCGTAGTCTCATACAGCTGTGCTCCTACATCACCCTTGTAGACTCTTTCTTCAACCAGCTGGGTGCCTTCACTTACCTTAGAACACACTCATTCCCAATGTAAGCTCATTGCATTCCTCCCCTATCCCTGCATGCTTCTCTTCCTCTCTTTCACCAATCTCATTTCTCCTGCTCACTTTCAAGATTTGGCTACAATCTTACTATAGATCTTCCCCAGTCTTCAGCCTTCTGTCTTTGCCAAGGTTTCCAGGCAGGGCAGGTTTCGGCGGTGGTACACCCAGTTGAAAAAAACACATGCGGGACCGACATAGGGGAACCATAAACAAGCCAGCCAGCCAGCCAGCAAGCAAGCTACTTTATTGCTCATCTGGGACTATATATACATATTCAAATAGAAGTGACATCTTGCAGCATCCGCCCAGTAGCAGTTGTTTGGGTTTTCATGGTTATATAAGGCGGTACATGCACAATAAATGTCAGCCCCAGGAATTCCTCAACCTCAGACATGGACTGATTATGCCAAGGTCAAGCCTGGGCAGCGGGCCTGGCTGTAATTCTTTACAGAGGGTTTAGCTTTAACCCTTTGGGGACTGACACTCCACCCCTACAGGGCCACCACATGGGACTTTACCCCCTAGCATATCCTTGAGCCCACAGCCCACAGCAACAATATAGGGTACAGCAAGAGACTACCAGACTGCTGGCAATAATTGCTAGGATCATTAGTATCTACTGCCAGGTGGATCCTAAGGAGTTCCACCAAAAGGTTAACGGGTCTTCCGTGGAGGAGGCCATGACTTGCACCTCCATGTTTATCTCGGCCAGGGCTGCCCACCCCTCGTCATAATACCCGGTTCTCACAGGGGGCAGTGCTGGTGGGGGTGCTGTTTTGCACAAGCTTGGCACTCTTGCACAGCCTGTTGACATTGTGCCAGGGTCAGGGACATACCCCATCGATGAGCTACCTGTTCCATGGTTCGGGCTCCAAGGTATCCTAGCTTGCAGTGTATCCAGGGACCTGGCTCTTCCGGGTGGGGCAGTAATTGGCTTGCCCTCACTTGAGCAAGAGCATCAGCAGCATCATTTCCAGGTGCCTTTAAAGGATTATGTCCTGGTACATGGTAAATGATGGCCCCTTCCTGGAGACCCCGTTTATACAAGTCCTGCCAAAGAGCCCTCCCCCACAAAGGACGGCGCCCTATTAGCTAATCTTGGGCTGCCCAGCAGGGAAGCCAGAGTGTTAAACCTTTGTATACTGCCCAACTGTCCGTACGGACAAGTATGGGGCCTGATTCATTCATTAGCACTAGCCACATAGCCCTCAATTCAGCCCACTGACTGGATTGTCCAGTCCCTGTCTCATACCAGAATTCATCTGTAGAGGACTGTATTGCCACAGCCGCCCATGTAGGCGGTTGCCCTTGGCAGGAGCCATCTGTATACCAGGCATCTGCCGGGATAGGGGTTTGCCCCTCTAAGTAGGGACTAGCCATCAACATTTCAGTTTTCATCGGTGGGGATGGCTCTTATACTTGAAATTCTATAGGTCCTAGCAAGGCATGCAATTGATCTGATAAAGGGTTGGATGAGAAGCGGACCCTCTGTTCCAAATAGGCCCCCCATTTGGTCAAGGTAGGGGTTCGGGCTACCCCTGTTCATGGCGTCTGCAACCAAGACCACAACCAGCCCTCCACCAGATACCTGGATTGAATGGTTACAAGATTAGGTAGGACCTGTTATGGCCTCACAGGCCAAAAGGGCAGCATAAATAGCAGCTAGCTGTTTCTCTATAAGGGAATAGCAGGCTTCTGCCCCTTTCCACAATTGAGATCAGAAACCAATGGGCACTTTACGGGTCCCATATTTCTGCCACAAGCCTCATCCAAAACCGTTGTTATCCACTGACACCGTTAAAAGGAATGGTAGGGTGGTGTCAACCACCCATAGGTTTTTTTTTTTTTTAAATCATTTTTATTGTTAGACTTATTGGAGTGACATCTGTTAGCAAAGATTACATGGGTTTCAGGCATACAGTTCTACACACCCGTAGGGTTTGGGCTTGAGCCTTTGCTTGCTTGGTGGCTCGAAATGACTGTTCTATCTCTAGGGTCCAATCTCCAGTAGCCCCTCACCGTATCAGGCAATGTAAGGGGCCAGTTAAAGTGGCTAAATGAGGAATAAACACCCTCCAATAGCCCAACAAACCCAAATAGGTCTGTAATTGCTTTACTCTTGTCCGCCAGGAATATGCCTGTATCTTATCTATGACTGCCTCCGGCATAACCTTAGTCTTACCCGACCAGATAGCTCCCAAGAATTTGACAGACAACCCAGGCCCTTGGACCTTGCCTTTGTTGATGGCTCACCCCCATGGAGTCTCAGGGGCTTCTTGTAGGCTGGTGGCCGCAGTCTCGAGCTCTGCAAGAGAATCAGAGGTTAGCATTATGTCATCAATGTAATGGAACAGATGGACCCCTGCTGGCTTCTGCCAGGTGGCCAGGTTCTGCGCCACCAGTCCGTGGCACAGGGGGGGACTGTGCAGATATCCCTGGGGAAGCACCAGGAAAGTCCACTGTCGTCCTTCCCATGTGAAGGCGAACTGCTCTTGACTCTCCGGTGCTGTATCTATGGAGAAAAGGGCATTTGCCAAATCCACAACATAGTGATACTGTCCCAGTTCATGTGTGAGTTTGTCCATAAGATCCATAACATTGGGCACAGCTGCATGCAATGGGGGCGTCACTGTGTTCAGCTCGCGATAGTCCACAGTCATTCGCCAGGAGCCGTCAGGCTTTCTCACGGGCCATAGGGGAGAGTTGTAAGGGCTGTGCGTTGGGCGGATTATCTGGGCTTCTTCCAGCTTGAGAATGGTACGGCCAATCTCTTCGTGCCCTCCTGGTAGCTGATAATTGCTTTGTATGCACAACACGGGTAGCCTGGGGCAATATCAATGGGGCCTCCTGGGGGTGCCCCCCACAATAGTTTTTACCACTCATATGTGCGGGTGAAATTTTTTCATCATCGTCGAGATCGCCAGTCCTTGCAGCACATCCACCCCAAGAATATATTTTGTGATAAGGGAGACATAGACTTTATAGTCTTGTGCGGGCAATCGCCCTATGCTCAGGGTCACAACTGCTTGTTTGACCTGTATCATCCGGCCTCCAGATCCCTCCATGGTGGCTGTAGGACCGCTAAAGCGATCCAGATTTCCATACAGCAAAGTGCTATCGGCTCCAGTGTCCACAAGGGCTAGTACCCGCTGCACATTATGGGGGGACCAGTAAATAGCAAGTTCTACATGTGGCCTCCGGTCCTCCGGGTCCCCCCTCAGCCGGGTACCTCGGCCAGACCCCTAGTCCGGGTAAAAATCAGTCAGTCTCAACTCCTGAATTGGGAGTGTAGCAGCCGGCAGGGGAGTAAACTGCTGCTCAGGTTTCAGCTGCTTCCACAGAGCCAGCAGCACCTCCGTGGGCTGATGCTCTATTTTCTCTGCGGCTACTCCCACAGCTGGTAGATCAAACTACATCTGCTTTCGACTCACTCTCACTGCAGGCTGAATGCCACCCTTTTGAGCCCCTTTATTCTTCAGGCGTCCTTTGGGTGGGGGCCCCTCGGGGCCTTGTAGCAACCTCACCTGGCCGCCTTTTTTCTTTTGCTTCACTTCCACATCCCCCAATCGAGCTAGGGCGGCTGTTACTTCATGCCCCCGCTGATCTACATAGGGAGCCAGAAGAGCCGCCATAGTCCCGAAAGTTCCTGGGGGTCCTGATGCTGGGATGAGGTCCTTCATCCTAGTGGTGAAAACCTCCTCATCAGGACTATTGTAGTGTACCCGAAACATCATCTGTCGCATGCCCACCTCCCGTATGATTTGCACTAGGTCCGAGTACATGGACCAGTTGCTCACAGTCTCAGGCAATTCACTGGCATCTGCCCAAACCGTTCGGGCCGCTGCCAGTAACCAATTGGTCAGGGAATGATTCCCTGCATTGTGGTTAGTGTGGGCAATATTTTGTAACCTTTGCCTTAGGAGGGGAATACCATAATGGAGGCCAGTTGGGACATTTCATCAGAGGACAATGCTGTTCCTTCAGCCCCATCGTCTCATAATCTCAATAGCCAGCCCGGTACCGTTTCCCCAGCCCTTGTTGTACCTGCTCAGGCCGTGCTGACTCTTCCGAGCTCTGCAGCCTGTGTTCAGCAGCCACCAGAAGCTCTTGCAGTGTTTCTTTCTGGTGCTGTAGCTGATGTACCTGCTGAGGCCGTACGAACTTTTCCGAGCCGGGTAGCCTATGTTTAGCAGCCACCAGGTGCTCTTGCAGTGTTTCCTTCTGGCATACTTGTTGAGCTTGCTCCTGTATCTCCCGGCTGGCATGCTGCAGCACTGCCAGAAACATCCAGGCTACATGCTATGCTGGTGGAACGTTTGGCTCCATAGATTCCAGAGCCTTCTTTGTCTTCCTAGATATCAGCCTAATCTTATCCCAGTCTTCCAGAGCTGACCATGTGGCCAGATATGTGGCCACTGGGTACCATAGGGAGGTGGGAGGCCATATTTCTTTCATCTGGGGACCCTCAGAGGCTCTGGGGGGTAGTACTTACTTCATCCTACTGATTACGCCAAATGTCATTGCCAAGGTTTCCAGGCAGAGCAGGTTTCGGCAGTGGTACACCCAGTTAAAAAAACACATGTGGAACTGACATAGGGGGACCATAAACAAGCCAGCAAGCAAGCTACTTTATTGCGCACCTGGGACTATATATACGTACTCAAACAAAAGTGGCATCTTGCCACATCTGCCCAGTAGCAGTTGTTTGGGTTTTCATGGTTACATAAGGCGGTACATGCGCAGTAAATGTCAGCCCCAGGAATTTCTCAACCCCAGACATGGACTGATTATACCAAGGTCAAGCCTGGGCAGTGGGCCTGGCTTTAACCCTTTACAGTGGGCCTGGCTTTAACCCTTTACAGTGGGCCTGGCTGTAATTCTTCACAGAGGACTTGGCTTTAACCCTTTGGGGACTGACACCTTCATCGATCTCTTCTTTTCCTGAATAGCACTTGGGGACAGCATCCAGCCATGCCCTGGGCTGTAACTGTTGTATGTGCATCTGTGTGCTCCCAGTGGGACAGGGAGGCTTTCTCAGTCCCCAGCACCCTGTCATGAACACAGCTGGTGCTCACTTCAAACAGCCATTCTCTGTTTATTGAGTATTCTCAGCCTGCAAGTCACAGGGTTACACTTGTTTAACATAATGCTTCCTCAGTGTAACCTCCTTTCCTTCCTGCTCTGGGAGAGGGCTTTAGAAATCAGGATAGTTCTGAAAAGACTCTGGGGGTTGGGATGCAGAGATTGGCCTCTGAGGCTTGTCTAAGCCATTTCACTTCCACAGGCCTCTTAGGCTCCTGCCCCATGGCAGTCTTTAGGGTCACCTGCAGCAGTTTCCTGCACCTCCATCCACCCACTCCTATGCGCCTTGCTCTACCTTCACACCCCAGCCCCCACCCTTGTCTCCCTGCCACATATCCCCCAAGGACCCCATCTGGGCCCTTTGATTCATGGTGGGAAGCCCCTCTTTCTGCTGGCTCTCTGCCCCTCTTAAGTCTGAAGTTAATATGGCATGTGTTTTTGCCTTTCATTTTCCCTTTTCTTCATGTCAGCTAATGATTATTCAGGAGACTTGAATAATCATTATTCAAGTTGCCTCTATCCCAAATCTGGGCAAGTTTTCTTTAGGGCAAGGGTCATGAGTGTGATGTCATGGTCATGTGACCGCAGGACATGCCTCACTCCCTCTGCCGTCCTGGTCTTACCATTCTGAAAAACTAATCGTGTACCCTGCATCCAGTTTACCTAATCAGAGACCTGAGCAGAAAGGTAAGCCTCTTGTCATTGCCTTGCGTGGGCAGAGGCCACTAGATTGATTCCATCTGCTCAGTGCTCACTGCCTTTTTCTTCCCCACCTCTTTCTACTGGCTTTCTCCCTGAATGCTCTCACTTGCCTTTGTCTGTACAATGAAGGCTGGGAGTGAGCTGCAGGACTGGGGCCTTCGGCCCATTGAGGGGTTGGAATTCATGCTGGTTATGTTCAGCTGGGGTACACAGGCTGAATAAGGAATAATTCCTGCTCTGCTCACAGATTTTTATCCTGATGGCTGACTATAAACCACTCCTCTCCCTTGATGGTGACCCCATGGCTGCAGAAGACTTGCTCCGGGATGTGTTTGAGATTGTTGTGGATGAGATCATTCGGAAAGGGACCAGTGCCTCTGAGAAGGTAGGTCCTTTCTCCCTTCTTTTCCTGTCCACCAAACCTGGCTCAGAACTTTCTTCCTCTAACAAGGCTTCTCCCCAGAATTCATCTCTGTCTCACTGTGTGCCTCAGGGATTACTGTGTTTACTTACCCTTGTTCATGTGTTACTTTGAAAATATTCCTAACTGTTGCTTTGAGTGAAAGTTGGTGGTGTCTTGTGTGTATTGGGATGTGGTTTGGGCAGCCAATTAATGGAGTAGGTAAGGGCCACCAGAATCTCCCGCTTCTCCTCCTAGGTCTGTGAGTGGAAGGAGCCGGAGGAGCTGAAGCAGCTGCTGGATTTGGAGCTGCGAAGCCAGGGGGAGTTGCAGGAGCAGATCCTGGAGCGATGCCGAGCTGTGATCCGCTACAGTGTAAAGACCTGTGAGTCCTGGGTTCTGGTGGGAAAGTGTCTGGAGTTTGTACCCAGCTCCACTCTGAGCTTCCTACCCCTTTCCCAGGTCACCCACACTTCTTCAACCAGCTCTTCTCAGGCTTGGATCCCCATGCTCTGGCCGGGCGCATAGTCACCGAGAGCCTCAACACCAGCCAGTGAGCCATGCCAAAACACCACTCCACTAAGGATACGGGTTTGCGGGAGACCTGCCTTAGGAGTAGGGGAAGAGAATGGTTTTTGCCCTACTCTGTGTTTTCTGGGGATCGCTGCTGGCAGAGTCTATCCCCTTGTGCCTTATGGACCACCTTTCTCCAAGCTTTCTCCTGCCTCCTGACCCCTCCTGCCTCATTTGTGTTTTCCTGGTTCTTTGTCACCAGCTCCTTCCTCTCTTCGGACCCTTCCCTCACTATTCTCACCACACGCGCTCTTCACCTGGTTTGAGAGTCTCACCAGGAGTTCCTCCCTGTCTCTTCCGCTTTCTCATTGTTGCCTCTGCTGGCAGGTACACTTACGAAATAGCCCCTGTGTTCGTACTCATGGAAGAAGAGGTGCTGAAGAAGCTCCGGGCGCTGGTGGGCTGGAGCTCTGGGGATGGGGTCTTCTGTCCTGGTATGTGAGAAGGAAGGGGGCCTTTCTTTGGCCTCTTTAAGGGTTTTTCCTTCCCCACCATTGTCTTGCTCTAAGCTGGCAAGGGTTGGGCGATCCTCTTTGTTTCCTCTTCATCTGGGCTGGGGCCAAATCAGAGAGAGGCTGCGCAGTACCATGTATCCTCATGTTTGCCCAACAGTGCTCTGGGGTCTGAAATCTCTAGGTGGGGCTGTCTTGGGGCCAGCCCAGGATATGGAGGGGGATAGTCAGGAGGATCTGTGGGGCCTCCGGCTGTTCTGGCCTATCATCATGCCATTTGTACATCCCTGGGAGTTCGTGGTCTGGAAGCCAATCACTTGTGCTTCTGGGAAGCGGGGTCAGGAGAGGCAAGCCTCAGTTTTCACCCACTGTCCCTTCCTTTTGCCACCATCTCCTGCCTGTGACAGGTGGCTCCATCTCCAACATGTATGCTGTGAACCTGGCCCGCTATCAGCGCTACCCAGATTGCAAGAGGAAGGGCCTGCGGGCATTGCCACCCCTGGCCCTCTTCACATCAAAGGAGGTAGGGAAGAGGCACAGACCTACACCGGGTTCCTGATTCTAATCTCTAGCCAGCTGAGTCTGAGACCTGCCAGGTCCTGCCTGCCCAGACCCATTTCCTCCAAGGCCAGCCTGCTCCCAAGCAGATGTGTTCTTTCCAATCAAGGGGGCTCCCATTCACCTTGCCTTCTGTCTAGGGATGAGGGAGGGGCATCAAGTGCAGTGGACACAGTCCACACCCTTTTTACCCAGAGTGTGGTCCATGGGCCAGCAGCATCAGTATCACCTGGGCATTGGTGAGAAATGCGGAATCACAGGCCCTACCCCAGACTACTGAACCTGATTCTGCACTTTAATCAGACTCCTTGGTGATTCAAAGGCCCTGATGTCCAGGGTCTCTTCCCAGTCTCTCCCTCCACCCCCCATCTTTCCTGCCCTCTCCTCCTAGCCTAACGTGCCCTTTGCCTTCCTCCACAGTGTCACTACTCCATCAAGAAGGGAGCTGCTTTTCTGGGACTTGGCACTGACAGTGTCCGAGTGGTCAAAGCAGATGAGAGGTGACGGTCCTGTCTGTGTGGCCCTGACCCGGCCTGGTGCTGCATACCTTCCTGCTGTCAGAAGCTCTGGCCACAGGCCCACAGCCCTGGCAGACTTCTCTCCCATCTCTGTTCCTGCAGAGTTGCCCCTCTGTTTCTCAGTGCCTGCTAGAGTCCTCTGCCCTCTCCCCTGAGATCTGTTTACTCCTCTTAGGGAAAAATCAACTTTGTGGCCTCTACATTGCTCATCCAACATTACCCTGCTCTCAACACTTCTTCCTTCTAGCCTAGAAAACCTATTAGTGCTCTACCCACTCAATTTTCTTTTCTAGAGGGAAAATGATCCCTGAGGATCTGGAGAGGCAGATCAGTCTGGCTGAGGCTGAGGTGAGTGAGTGAGGGGCATGGGCCATGGAGCAGAACTCCTCTGTTCCTTGCTTGGAAAGTTCATTGCCCCCCCCCCCCAAGGCCTCCCTCATCCCTCTGCTTGATCTCTGTGCCCATCTCCCCTATGGGCCCAAGTGATGCATGGGGAGCCTGAGGGTCAAGAACACTCTCTGGTCCTCTCAGTGACTCTGATGAGACCCACAGGCAGGGTTGGACACTGAGGGGCAGGAGCAGGACTGCATCATGAGTGCAGCCCCAAGGCGGTGCTGCAGGGAGTGTCACAGGGAGGGGTGGCCTGAAATGTGGTGTGGAAGGTTTCTGCGAGCTGGGAGGGTCTGTGCAGAGAGAAGCTTGGGAAGATGAGCCAGCCAGTGGTGAGGAGTGCAGGCTGTGAGCAGAGGGACACGTGGAGACACCAGCTCTCTCCTCCACAGAACTGCCACAGCCGTCTTGGAGGGCATTTTGGCACTGTCTGTATGAATTTTAAATGAATCTATCCCCTGATTCAGGGTCCCACTGCTAGGATTTATTCTATAAATCATCATCACAGTACTTAGAATTCTGTGCACTGGAGCAAAGTGTAAAATTTTTAAAAAGTTTTTTAAATGTCTGTCAGCAGATAAGTTATGGTATATCGATTTTTTTGTAAAATGAGCATTAAATGGAACTTACTACATAGAATTGTTGCAAGCATTAAATGAATTAATATATGCAAAGTACTTAGAGCCATGAAGCGCTATATTAGCTGCCATTATTTTTGTTATTATTAGAGTACTATGTAGCCATGTAAAATAATAAGATGGGAATATATACACACATGAAAACACCTTCATTATATATTTAAATATATACATACATATTTAAATATATATATGAGGGCTGTCCCAAAAACCCCCAGCCATAAATGCCTCTATTTTTCACATTACATGGCTGGATACTCTCCAAACAGACCTCATATAATGTATATAGCAAGTTGCAGTACAGAAAGGACACTTTGAGCCTATTATTTAGAACAATGTATATTTATTGACATATGGATGTTATCTCTGAGCAGCAGTATGGGCAGCAATTAGAACAATGGGGTATCACTTTCATTGTAAACTTTTTTGGGATAATAGCTTTATTGACATATAATTCCATTCAGATGCCCTACAATTCTTCCATTTATAGTGTACAATTAAGTGGGGTGTTTTTTTTTTTAACACATTTATGGAGTTGTGCAACTGTCAGTACAATAAATATTGGAACGTTTTTATCACCCTAGAGCGAAGCCCTATACCCTCTAGCCATCAATCCCCAATACTTCTATATTTACTATTAGGCAACTAATCAATAAATGGTTCTGGGAAGACTGGACAGATACATGCAAAAAAACTACTAATCTACTTAGTGTTTATGCATTTGCCTATTTTGGATTTTTCATAGAAATGAAATCATACTATACATGATCTTTTGTGATGAACTTCTTCTACTTAGCATAATGTCTTCAAGGGTCACCCACGTCATAGCATGTACCAGTTCTTCTTCATTTTTTTATTTTGAAATTTGCAATTTTATTATAAATTAGTTCTTTAAAATAAACTAAGAATTGCTAAATGATTTTTGTGAATGGAGTGTTGCAGTCAAATGATCCCAAGACCTGGGTTCCTCCTTCCCTTCTTTCCTTTCTTCCCTTATTCCTTGTTCTCTTCCTTTATTTCTCCTTCCTTTCTTTTTTCTTTCCTTTTCTTTTTTTAATTTTTAAAAATTTATTTTTTAGTTAGCATTGCCATCCAGTATTATATTAGTTTCAGGTGTGCAAAACAATGTAGTGATGGATTACACATTATATACCTCACGAAGTGATCACCCTAGTAAGTCTATCACTCATCTGACACTGTACATGGTGATTACAATATAATTGACTGTATTCCCTATGCTGTACTTTACATCTCTGACTTTTTTTTCCATTTTAGTTGACATTTAATATTATTTTATATTAGTTTCAGGTGTACAGTGTAGTTGTTAGACATTTATAAATTTATGCAGTGATCCCCTGATAAGTCTAGCACCCACCTGGTGCTATATTTATAACAGATTTTGCACTGTTATTGCACTATATTCCCCATACTGTACTTTATATCCCCATGACTATTTTGTAACTACCAATTTGTACTTCTTAATCCCGTCACTTTTCTCACCCAGCTCCCCTACCCCTCCCATCTGACAACCATCAGTTTGTTCTCTGTGTGAGTCTGTTTCTGCTTTGTTTGTTCATTTATTTGTTTTTTAGATTCTACATATAAGTGAGATCATTTGGTATTTGTCTTTCTCAGTCTGACTTATTTCACTTAGCCTAATACCCTCTAGGTTCATCCATGTTGTCAGAAATGGTGAGATTTCACTCTTCATAATGGCAGAGTAATACTCCAGTGGATATATGCACCACCTCTGCTTTATCTAACCGTCTGCTCATGGGCATTTTGGTTGTGCCATATCTTGGCTATTGTGAACAGCGCTGCAGTAAACATAGGGGTACATATATCTTTTTGATTTAGTGTTTTGGATTTTTTCAGATAAATACCCAGGAGTGAACTTGCTGGGTCATAATGTAGTTCTATTTTTAATTTTTTTTTTAATTCATTTTTATTGTTAGACTTATTGGGGTGACATCTGTTAGCAAGGATTACATAGGTTTCAGGCATACAATTCCACAGTGCATTGTCAACTTGATGCATAATAAGTTCACCACCTAATGTGACCCCTCTTTCCATCCCCTTATATTTAGCTTCCCCCCCTCCTCTCCCACCCCCTCCCCTTTC